>JAYMSW010001162.1:0-17653 GCA_036897725.1 Erodium texanum | reverse complement strand
ACGCCGGACCCAAACATAAACCAGCCCCCCCCGCCCCCCCCCGCCGCGGATTTGCCGGGGACCGGCACCTCCCGAGCCTAACCGATCGGAACCGAAGCTGGCCGGCCTCACTCCCGGCACAGCCCTTCCCTTCGGCTTTGCTGTTGGACAGGAACACATACCGGCAACCAGTCCGGCGAAAAAGAGAGCTGCAGCATCATCTCAGTTGAGCGGCGGAACAAGTCTATAAGCCGATAATCAAATCCCGGAGTAGCGCATCCGCCTCTGTACCGAATCCGGCCATGCCCCACACCACAGCTCCGCAAGAGACAGGGCTCGAATCCGAAAATCGCGACGGACGCCGGCCAGAAACGGAGCTCGAAGGCTTCCGCTAGGCCTGACTGGCGCCGAGAAAAACCGCCACTCTCTACTCCATCTCGCAGCAGAAGGGCCTTGGACAGTCGGGAGATGAAAGCTGGGGGGAGAGCGAGTCCGGAGGCTCCTCCCCCGACAACGTTGGCTGCTGAGATTTACTGTGCTAGGATTTCGAGTTGGGAGAGAAAGGGAGCTATAGCTAGTGTTTCAATGTATTAATTTTTGTACAAAAATAATGTCTAAAATATCAGTAGACCTTCACCAAAAACCTGCATACATTTTTTTTTTGACACAAAATTGTTTCATTTATTACGAATTATCACACTACAAAAGTTCGATTACAGCTAGTCTGATTCAATAATTTTTTTTATATATCATTATTAGCATTACTTAAAGTTGATTTGACTAACTAATCCGTCTCCTAATTTATTGATATTTGGATCCACTGAAACTACACATTGAGCATCTAAGAAGCAAAAACTTGAAAATCTTTACAAATAAGATAATAAAACGAAACTCCAAACCCTAGAGATCTTAGTAACAAGATTACTTTCATACAACCGGATTCAAATATGACATTTTCTCATCCCTTAATCGAAAACGTGCATGCATTTACATATGAAACTATTCTTTCAAATATCTTAATGAAATAAATCGTAGCTTGGAGAATAGTAGTTATGGTAACGTAATTTGATTCGTAGAATGGAGTGGGCATAGAGCTTCTAGTTTTGAAGCTCGTCTGTTCTCTTGCTCCATTCCTGATCTGTCATGTTATGTCAAAGCACAAACTTATGGCTATCAATAAGTTGTTGAGTTCGCATATCGAGCAGACTAAGTTGGTGAATCTAATATCCTTTGAGAATCATCATAACGCCCTGGCAATGTAGCTGTCCTTTGGGATGATTTGTCGCTGTGGAGAAGACAATGTTCACTGTTGTTTATTGAAAGTACGTACGTGATCTCACATTTTCCATCATTATGTTTAGACCTCTCCGCACTCTCGACATGTACACACCCAACATTATAACGGTTCTCCCGTACCTCGACCCGCTTCTGCCTATACTCATGAGAATTCTCCCTCTTCTTAATCTTCATTTTGTGACACTTTATATTATTTGTTTTGATGATATTATTTTAATGACACTTGATGTTTTGTTGATGTAACTTTTATATTTAATGTATCATGACATTAGATAATTTAGATTACTTTCGATGATGAATGTGGAAAATAGACTGTTATATGTGGGTGTCAATATGAGGTTTGAGATGTAGGTTTTAGAACGGAAATGAATCGTTCGCGCAATTTGTTTTTGGCCTCTGTCTTACTAAGGCGACGGAGGATTCGTCACCTAAGCGACGGAGGCCATGCATCGCTTAGGTGACCTCTCCTTAAACGACGCATGATCTCCGTCGTTTAAGTGACAACTAAAACGACGCGGTCACACGTCGTCTGGGTCAGAATCCAGCGTCGTTTTGGCTTAATCGTTACGTCTCTTAAGTACACACTTAAACGACGCAGTATCTGCGTTGTCGTGGGGGTATTCCTGTGTCGTCTAAGTGTGTACCTTAAACAACGTAGTCAAAGCCTCCCACGACGCTGCAAACTGCGTCGTTTAAGTACCACTTAAACGACGTATCATTATGTGCTACGCCGTCCAAGTCCTTGCACAACCCAGCCACGACGACGAAAGTGGGGTGACGGAGGTTACATCGCCCAAGTACTAAGACGACGTAGTCAACGTCTCCCAAATGACTGTTCCCAATAGTGAATCGATTTGGCTCAAACCGAGAATAAGACCAAATAATGCCGTTTTAAACCATAAAGGATTAGTAATATATAATTCGGTCACATATTTACGATTAGGCCAGTTTGAACTATTAATTACAACAAATTTTGAAGGTGAAGCTCTACTTACTTGGAGCAGGAGCTCATCATATGTTATCACAGTCACTACCTGTTACTGTATCAATTTCCCACTTCAACTGAAAAACTCCAGTCACTCAAAAACAAATAGTAAACTTAGACCATGTACACACGTGGATGGAATTGATTGGACCAGAGAGGATATGAAATAAGGGGACGAAGAATCTGGCTTGTCTCTTTGAGTTCATCTGTCAAACAGAGAGAGATCGAGAGGGCTTGTATTCAAAGTATCCAAAGCTCCTTCCTTTGATCAATGTACAAGGAAATTAAGGTTGAATTTCTCTACTTTTGTGGTCTGAATTTTATCCTGTTTTGTTCACCGGTCTGCCTTTGCTATGCAAATTGCAGACAATTGATCACTCTCATTGCCTACATTCTTCATTCCTATTGTAGATTACATTTTCATATGTTAGAAATTTTATCTTAATTTATATAATAATTACATAATTTTCAGGGTGTACCTATTTACAATATTAATCTTCATTTCCATTACAAAATTCGTTAATTTCAACACTTTAAAAACTGAGGATAGTACATTTTAAGAACACTCTTAAGCATGTCCCAACCAAGATCCAAAGCAGTGCTAGAATTTCAAACTCTTAACGAAATGAACTTATTTATGTCACAACAAGATTCAGACAAACAATATATCTAGTTTTTCATGCTTTATCTATCACAACCTCACTCTGATCACAGGCTCAAATAAGAACAAGATAAACTTATTTATGTCACTAATGTCTTGAGATTGTGAATTCTTGACATTCCAAACCAAATCCAAGTACTTGACTTGTGTTAAAATCAGTCTTACTCGTACGGAAACTGAAATGCTCAAGTGGCTTGGAAGACAAGGTGACAAGAGAAATTTTTATATTATGATTGAGCGATTACAAATGACAAGCACACCCCTTTATATACTTAAACTCATTTGACCGAGATCTATCTAATCTAACGACTACAAAAGAGTATTTAGGAATATGTCAGAGTATAATATTCAGAAGATTTTCGGAAATCATATCTTGACAATCTTCTGTGATCATATTTTTGACATAATCTAAAAGATCATATACAATGAACCTATGCATTCTAGTTTATTTGTATAGATATCATTTACATGGCAACTGTGTGATGACCCATATGACGTGTTTGTGTGGCACACCTCCCAAATTCTTGCATGCTCCCAAAGCCTATAGCCTCAAGTCCGTACCTCGACCATTGAGGGTGGATTTTGTTCTATCCGTGACATCTTCTGCCACTAAAGCGAGAGATGCCCCCATCGCTTGCCCCCCACTTAATGTGTGATGCACTTAGATGAGCTCTTTATACCTCCACTATGCATTCAACTTGCCTTACTCATAGGCAAGTCCTTCCACTTGACAACACGTTCGCGTTGGTGATGGTTCCCATAAGCCAACACCTTTTCGATCATTTTGTTATAGCTCCTTCGCGTTCCAGATGATGTTTGAGATGACTCCCCTCGGCTTGAATCTCCCAAGTCTGTATGATATGTCCTGACATATTCATGTGCAAAATCGGATGAAATTTGAGCTTGGATGGAAGCTCTTCCAACTTGTTTGCCACTTTGCCCCTGCTTTGCCAACTCTTTTGCACACTCCATCTCTTAAGAAAAAACGGATGTTCATACTTCCCTATCAACCCTCGATACCACACCTTGGTCCCATGCGAAGCATCCTCTCCAAGAACTAGGTAACGTTCTCTAAGAGCATGTGCACTGGTAGCGTCTACTAGCAGCTTCTGATGGCGGGTGTTTTGTTATTGATGAAAAGAGGTTGCCCTGTCTGCACTAGTAGTCTCTAATGGTAGCTTCTAATGGTGGCGTCTGATGGCTATTAATTCTGTTTTCTCCAGAAATTTGAATTTTTATAAATTCAATACTTAAAATTTAGAAGTGATCTAAAATTAAATAACTATGAATGCAAAATTTTCAAATAAAATTTCATTGTATTAAAAAACACATAATGAACAATACAAAAAAAAACATAAAAGTTTAGGCATCCTCATTCGTATCAATTTTAAGAGCTGCCTTGTAGCGTCCTTGCATATCGAGATGTTGTTCCAGCTTCGGCGGTGTCAACTGGGTTATGTCAACCTTTTCCAAGTTGTCAAGGATTTTGAGGTACTCATCAATCTTCTTGGCTAACTCCACTCTAGCCAGCATTGATACATTCTTGTTTTTTCTTCTTCTCTCGAATGAGCTCCACTGTCTCCACTGATGAGCCCTTCATTGGTTGTTTACTCTTTCATTTGACCGCCTTTTGTCCCATCGGGTACAGTTGGCTTGGTGGGGATGGGTCGGTACCAAGTTCAGAATCGTTTGATCTGGCGGTTTTGGACAAGTTGCATTAATTAAAATTTAGACGTGGAAATTAGGAGGGAATCAACTCGGAGTACACATTGGGGGTGGGGTCAACAAGTGGCTCAGAGTAGACGTCGACATAGGGGTCGATATGTGGTTGTGACCAGTTGTTCGGGTCGGTGTCGAGGTCGACATGTGATTCTTGCGTATCATCTGGAAATACATATAATTCTTCATCGAGTTCTGCATACGTGCCAAGGTTGAGCAAACTTTGGTGCGAATCACGGATGCGAGACATCTTGAACGGAAATTTGGGAGAGAGTTGGAATTGAGAGAGAGAGTTGTAATTGGAGATGAGACTCAAATATGGGGAAGTGTGGTATTTATAGGAGTAGGATATAATTTTTTATTAATAAAACTATTTTTAAATGATTAAAAAAAAAGGAATATAGGCGTTGTCGACTGTTGTAAGGCAATAGTAATTTTTTTCCCAGCAAATCCACCACGTGACGCGTTGATTGGAGGGAGAAGACTGAAAGCTGGAAACGGACGCCAACATCGCATCCGTATTGGGAGTCCGATAGTTGATACCGCGTCTGATGGCCATCAGACGCCACCTCCATACCAGGAGGGACGCCGGCATCGGCCACCGATTTTGGATCTAATGCTGGCCATTGGACACTCCGGTGTGGATGCTCTAAACTCGACGTGACTTTGCTTCTTGTTGTCCTATGGCATTGTTGTCTCCTTCAAGTACTATGAATGCCTTTACTGAGTTGTCTTTTGAGATTCATGTATTTAGAGGCAAGGAGGCGTTGTTCCAATTCAAGGATGGGTTGGCAAGTTGGGTACAAACTGAACCGAGGAGGCATAAAATGCAAACATTGTTAGATGCAATTTTTATCGCGAGGTCCCTAGTCGATTATATGAGGAAGGACCATGCAAGCAAGAATAGTTTCAAGGGACAGGTAGCCATATCCTAGTGGAGATGAAAAGCGGAACGATGGTTCCAAAGGGGTAAAATAAAACTTTACTAGAAAAGAGGAGCGTGAATCTATTTCCTTAAATAAAACTTTGAAATGCTTTTTTTTTCCTATGAAGGGCCTCATAGAGAGAAGAAAGATAGTTTAGCAACGGCTCTCTTGATACAAGAGGGTGAAGAACGAGAGCAAAAACAAGAGGAAGAACCACCATAAGTACAATTTGGTGCTCTAAAACTTCTAAGTGCTCTCAAAGCCAAAGGCGAAAAAAGAAGTGCCGAAGACCCATATATATATGGATACTGAGGTGAATGAGGCCGACCTAAAGGCTATGGTGAAGTCAGGTGCTTTAGACCTCTTCGTTAATAGAGGTGGCCAAGAAGTTAGGTCTCAAAGTAATGAAGGAAGGTGCACAGATCAAGACTGTGAATTCCAAACTGATTCACATATAAGGAGTTTCACGAAGCTTCCCATTGTGGATTGGAGGGTGGAATGGGAAACAATACTTAAATGAAGTAAAGATGGATGACTATGACTTCATCATAGAAGAAGAGTTCATTGATCGAATCAAAGCCATCCTGATCCTATATGCGGATATTATTGCATCATAGAGGGAACGCCATGCATTGTTCCAATAGATATGATGACAGTAAGACTTCATATGTCGTTCAGTTGTCTTATGATATCAGTCACCCTACGTTTCTTGTAGCTTCAAGAGAAGAAAGTGAGAATGAGAGAGTTATACCAATTAAGGTAGAAAAGCTATTGGGGGAGTTCAAGAATGAGGTTTTCGAGGAATTACCCAAGGAACTTGTACCTAATCAAGAGATATATCATGCGGATGAACTAGATATGGGGTTCGAGTGCGTTAGGAAGAGATCAACCCAAGAGAGACATCTTCAAAGGAGAGGAGTTGAAGGAAGATGAGCTCAAGGGGAAGGAGTCTTCGCTTTTCCAAAAAGGGATCGAGATCCTTGCAACCAATCGTTGGTGGCAAAAGGGCCAAGACATGTGTCGTCATGAGGTAGGATATTCGTGAGGACCAGCCGTGCACTAAGATTACCGAGTGGTTTTAAATGTTGGGGACAGATTTGACCTTCTCAACGGAAGGAAGAACAAGGAGAGGTACCTACGTTACGCGAAGGAAAATCTTCTAAATTTGACCAAGCTATTGGATGTTTCAAGGTTGGTACCTACATGGGGGCAACATCTTCCTTGACCTTCTCAAAGACTCGCATCTATGAATGTAAGGGTCCAATGGATGAACTCTACAATCAGTTGTTAGAATCAATAGGTCTTCAAATCGTTCATTTGAAAAAATGGAAACCTTTCTTATTGGATGATCAGGAGACTTCCCAAAAATCAAAAATCGAAAGAAGAAGATCGCCTTCGTTGTTCGATAAGATTTCAAGATTGACCTCTCCCATACTCGACCTAATCGCAGGAAATCTTTTGATTATTTACAATTAGTTTTGATTGGTTAGTTATCATACGATTGTAGGACGAAAGGATGTATAGTTTTTTTGGAATCCTTAAATTATTGATATAGATATTATATCTAATTCATCCTGGCACATCCTTAGATTGGTTTTTTAGAATAATGTATAGTTTATTAAATAGTTTGATATAGATATTATATCTAATTCTATTTATATCTTGATATGTAATTTTGTATATAAAAATGTAGGTTTTATAGAGTCAACTTTATTTTGGGCAAATCACTTAAATGCGTTTTTATAAATTGAGTATAGGTGGAAAGCTACCTGAAGAAAAAAGATGATCCATGAGTTCTCCATAAGTTTCTATGAATTTATATTAAGCTTTAGGCAAAATAATGAAATAGTTCTCAAACATTAAAAGGAATAATTATATTAAAATTGGGTTGTCACTAGATCAAAATAGTTTAGTTTGATCCGATTAGTGGGTAAAATAAAGTGGTTAGTATATTTAGATAAAAGCAGATACAAAGAGGGGATTGTGCGAAAAAATAATAATTATTATTTGAAGATTTAATATACGTTTTGGATTTTTTGACTCTAAATTTGTTTTGACCTCTAAAATTTCATAACAATTTTCAATATAACCCGCGATCATAACATGTAAAAAAATATATATATAGTACCTAAAAATGATAACAAAACACATTAAAAATGTGAACGATTCATAGGAATATTTTTTTCGAGAGCATATGTTGGGGGTTTTAAAGAGATTTTAATTGATGGGGTCCTTCAAGTTAATAAATATTTGAAATAAGATGATGAAGTTAAAATATTATTAAATTATTTACACAAGAACCCAACGAATAAAATATTAAAATAATTGTTTCAAGAACAAACAATATAAATCGTTATTTATTATCAAAAGAATTATCAGAGGAAGAATCAATGATATTAAAATAGAAGAAAACATCATATTTAAGAACATGATTAATATATAATCGAGAAACACATATAATGTACTAAGTTATTCTATTTGCATATTACATATAAAACTTCATGTAAATATTTCGAACATACCACTAAAAAGAAGTATGATTTCTTAGATGGAAATCTAAACAAAACAGAATCTCATTTAAAATATTATCTTTACTAAATAATCACCAATATGACGGACAAAAAAGGTCATGTGCACTTCATAAAGCTAAAAATATAAATACAAAATACGGCGTCACGTTATCCACCAACCAAAAATCCCTTTCTTATTTAATTCTCCGCATGGGGCACACCAGCCTTGGATGCTTCAGTGTCAAAATCGTTATTTCCTCCAACCCCAAGCCCTGTTCCGGCGATCCAATTTCAAAAATAGTATGCGGGTCCCACGTAGTAAAACCAATAATTTTTACCCAACAGTAACTGTCCCTCTCCTTCCTCTTCTCGCTTCTGCGTCACTCTTTCCTTGTTGTGGCTAACTTTCCTCATTTCGGGAGTAGCTTTAACTAGCTTCACCGACTTCTTCTCTCTCTTTTCCGCGCTCCGTCTACTTCTGCGGATCTTCTCCGCGCTCTGTTCTCTGTGTAGCTCTTCGAGCTGGTCTCTTCAAGTTCGTTGCTACTCGTTCTCTTTCTCTCTCTCTTCTGAGTTTTTGTTGGGTGTGGAAGTGAAATCGGTTAGGGTTTTATTTGTTGACTTGGTTAGTGTTCGCAGGAAGTACTGCGGTTTGGTCGGAGTAGGGGAAAATGTCGTCGAGAGCGGGGCCGTCGGAGCAGCAGCCGACGCCGCACCGGCGGATCATGCGGACGCAGACGGCCGGTAACCTCGGGGAGTCCATTTTTGACAGTGAGATCGTGCCGTCGTCGCTGGTCGAGATCGCTCCTATTCTTCGTGTTGCTAACGAAGTCGAATCCAGCAATGCTAGAGTTGCTTATCTCTGTAAGTTCGTCTCTCGCCGTGCAGACCAAATTAAAAATCTGATTTTGTTATGTAAAAAGGAAAAAATCGTGCGGGGATTTTGAATGGATTATATTTTACATATTTGTAGCAAGTGTATTTATGAGATTAGGCTTGTGCTTTCAAGCTTCTTGATGTCAAGTCTTGGAGGAGATGGGGTTTAAGCTAGTTTAGGTTAGCCTTACTTTGGGAGAATGGTTTATTTAGTAAGAAATTAATTATACACTTTTTATATCAAAAAAAAAAAAATTATACACTTAGCAGTCGTCAAGATTATCCTTTAATTCAGAGGGTGGATATTTGGTAGTAAATTAATAACAGTTGTTAATTATACACTTAGAACTTGTGTTGTATTAATTAGAACAATTCTGTACCACTTGTAGGATTTTTATTCCATCTAGTTGCCCTAACTAAGTAGGGAAAAATTCTATGAAGATAAACCTAATCTCATGCCTTGGTCACTAATATTGAGTCTGTTCCTCCTGAAAAAACCTTCATTAAGTGCCAAAAAATTGCTTGTCCCCATCACACAGTATTAATCAATCAACGATATAAAGTAATATCACCCTCCTGATGAGTAAAAATTAAAATTGAGATTTAACTTTCAGTCAGTACTGGATGTGAAATAGGCTGTTTTGACTTTCAGTCATTACTTTCTTACATTTGATATTAGGAAGCCTTACTACTGGCCAAGATGCTCAATGATCAACTTCCAAATTTATAAAATGTTTTCATAGTTGATTACTTGATTTACATTTGTCTGAAGAGTTAATACATTAGAGCTAGTTATCTCAATAATATGATCTTCTAAGTATATTTGATGGTATAGGTGGGTGATGTCTGCACCTACTTAGCAGTGTGTGAAGTTTTAAACTATACAATAATTTATTCTTAGCATCATGTTTTAAACAAGCTATATGTATTCTTATAATTTGTTGTATAAAAAATTCCTCTTTAAGTTATTCCATATATCATGTCCTTGGGTATAGGTCGCTTTTATGCCTTTGAGAAAGCTCATAGGTTGGATCCCACTTCCAGTGGACGTGGTGTTCGCCAGTTTAAAACTGCTCTACTTCAACGCCTTGAAAGGGTAAGATGAGTTTACTTCATTTTAAGAATTCTCTTGTCGCTTGGAGAATATGTTTCTAGTATATAGTTTATCAATTGCTTATGCCTATTTGTGAAGTTAGATTCTTCTTGAATGTATTGTGTATCTTGTATGTACTAGATGCAATGTTTGTTTAGGTTAACTCTATATGTAGACTGAACTTTTTTTTCTTGAGGGAAAGAAATACATTCCACTGACGACATAGAATTATTGGTTAACCAGAAAATTTTGTCTAATGACTTCCCCTTTCTCCACTTGTATTGAACAACTATGCCCTAAAGTCCAAATGACAAACATAGTTTAACTGTTTGAAATGGATCAGCCTAGGTCTTATGTCAGCTAAATTTGGTTACCTTGTCTGCAAGATGTTACAGTTGTAGTGAAACGTTCTATTCTCTCCATATATTCAGATGAACTTGGAAGTCCATATGCCAAAGGATTCTAGTTTTACACAAAGAAAACTAGTGTTTTAAGTTTTGTGAGCTAATGAGACCTATTTTTGTTATAATGGGTTTCATTAATGGAATAAGCTTCATTTGTAGTGGTATGAGATCTCCTTGTTTGACCATCAATAAATATACAAAGATTATAGGGTGCCCACTTGAACCTTCAGATTACAATGAGCTAACAAAGCCTATTTTAGTTGCAATGGGTTCCATTAATGGAATAAGCTTCATTTGTAGTGCATGGATTTATAGTCTCCTGATGATTGGAGTGGTATAAGATCTCCTTGTTTGACCATCTCTAGAGTGCCCACTTGAATCTTTAGATTACAGTGAATGCCAAACTTGAATGGGATTTTATTGTGAAAGATAAGATATCCCAAGTCTATTCTATTTTCAAGGATAAGTCGAATGAACAGTGTATCCATTGGCTCAGTATGTGGCCTGGGTGTTTTCTTGATTATGAAGTGGGTTTGGATGTTTGTTATTGAAGAATGCTTCCCTGGACGAAGATTGGACTGCCAAATGATGTGCTATGTGGCAGTTTAAAGGTGTTTGACTTTATTGAAATGATTTCATGAGAGCAGGCAGGCAGGCTAGACTTTTTGCAATATTTCGAAGTAACTAAAATTATTTTCATAGTGTATAAATTATTTGGAGACTGATAAATATGTTTGTTATGTTGACACCTTACACAAGTTTTTTATCATTACTAGGAACACGTCATGTGTACTTATAGATATAATAGGCTAGATCTACATTTATCACAATGTTCATAATCCATTAGTAAACACAACACATTTCCCTAGTAATGATAATTTTTTTATGTAAGGTGTCAAGGTGTCAACACAACCAACATATTTATCAGTTACACAAAACCCAAACCAAAATAGTTTCATCTTTGAGTCTCCACATATTAAACTTGGGCATGCTTTTAATAGTTATGATATAATTTATGTTTTCTTTGCATATACTTACAGTCATTCAAGTAACTGTTTGTTTTCTCTTTCAATTATTTTATCATTTTAGAATTGCTTCCTTTAAATTTTTCGTCAATTGACATTTTCAGGAGAACGATCCCACATTGATGGGAAGGGTTAAAAAAAGTGATGCACGCGAAATGCAAAGTTTTTATCAGCATTACTACAAGAAATATATCCAAGCTTTACAAAATGCTGCTGACAAAGCAGATCGGTGAGTTCTTCATATAGTAAAAATCTTTTCTGTTATTTTATTTACTATTGTCTCATCCCTATTTGAATGTCTTCATTCTTCAATGTATGTACCTGTTTTCTTCCCTCTTTTTTCTGCATCCAGTGCACAGCTAACCAAGGCATATCAAACTGCTAATGTGCTGTTTGAAGTTTTGAAGGCAGTTAATATGACACAATCTATGGAAGTTGATCGTGAGGTGAAACATAGTACTTCTTGGCTAGTTCATATTTTGTTATTTCATTGCAAGATTATAGTAAAATGAAATGAAGTTTCACTATCTTGTAGAGTAAGTATGCATACTTATCCGACCTCATTATATTTGACAGATTTTAGAAGCTCAGGATAAAGTTGCTGAAAAGACACAAATCTATCTCCCTTATAACATCCTTCCTCTTGATCCTGATAGTGCTAACCAAGCAATTATGAAATATCCTGAGGTTTGTTTCCAGCTTGTGGATGCATGGTCATCTTGATATTTAATTTTGACTCCTATTATTGATGTGTTTATCATATTGGTTTGCATCAACATAGAAGAGAATTGATATTGACCTACACTGAAATGGGAAGGCAACTAGAAATAGGAAAGGCGTGCACCAAATTTCCTTGCTTGGATAATGACTCTCTAATTTATTGGAAACTATTTTGACACTTTGCAGATACAAGCTACTGTTTTTGCCCTCCGCAACATCAGAGGTCTTCCATGGCCCAAGGACTTCAAGAGGAAAAAAGATGATGACATTTTGGATTGGCTACAAGCAATGTTCGGGTTTCAGGTGGAACAAACAAAAAGAATATTATATTTTTGGCAATGCATATTTTTATGTGGTTGTTTGTGGCAAACTAGTGGCTATAATTCATTAATTGGTTAATATGTAGAAAGACAATGTGGCAAATCAAAGAGAGCACCTGATTCTGTTACTAGCAAATGTGCATATTCGCCAGTTTCCGAAGCCTGATCAGCAGCCCAAGGTTTGTGTTTTGTTTTTTCTCCATTATTTGGCAATTGGTGAACATTCTTTTTGATTAAAGAAATTTTTATTTGATATTTTTGTATCGTTTGTTTGAGGGAATTTTAGTTGGATGAGCGTGCATTGACAGAAGTGATGAAGAAACTTTTCAAGAACTATAAAAAATGGTGCAAGTACTTGGATCGAAAAAGTAGTCTTTGGTAAGACCCTGTCACTACTTTAATTCAAATGCTTAATGTCCTAAAAATGATATGTGTGTAGCACTATTGTAAATTTGAAGACCGATTGATAATTCTTGTATTCAGAGGGTACATGTTTATGTATACACTAGTCAATTTTCCCAAACCTAAATTGGAAACAATTCTCGATTGTTTTCCATTTACTCCTAATTGGTCCTAATTGATTATGTAATATCACTTCCCCAGTTCCCCTCAAGCTGGTGCATATATATTAATTAGGCTCAACATGTTATAAAAATAAGAGTCATGTGAATGAATTTTTTAACGTGAAACACAAAGTTTGAAATAGGTTGAAGAGCAACTTGACTATCACGCCATAACTTTGTTGACATAGAAACTTTAAGATTCCGTTCAGTTAAGAGGCAACAAGACAATTAAGAGCCAGAGTAATTTAGTGTTCTAAAACTCGGGAGATCTCGGGAAGTTTAAACCTCCGAGACCGAGAAGCGAGTATGAGTGGGAAACCCAGTCAAACTCGGTCAATACCACAACTCGGTCAAAACTCGGTCAACAAGGCAAATTTGTGTCAACTCACTCAAAATTTTGAAACCTTACTAGTTTTGTAACCCCCTTTCTCGTGAACAGCGGCGACAAAAGGCATCTCGTTGGTCCTTTATCCTCATCTAAAGCAAAAATCTGTCTTTAGTCCAAAATTAATCCTTCTCAATGCAGAGATATATTAAAATATGCAATATATATTGAAATTTTTATTATATATTAATGTATATTAATATTTTAATACAAAACGAGTTTTGACGAGATCTCCCCAAACAGCTCTGCCGAGTTTTGGCCGATACCGAGTTTTAGAACCTTGAATGGTATACACAACTATAAGCACATTATGCAAATATTTTATACTTAATAGGAAGACCATTATAACTCGAAACAAATTTATAATCTTGTAGATCCAAACAAACTACATAGTAGATATAGTTATTCCTCAAGCTTTATCAGATGCTTCGAACAAAAAGCGAAGAAAAAAAGAGCAGTTTTGTACTTCTTCAAATGAGGTTACCTTTATTTCTTCCACTCCCCCGGTTCCCAACCTTGTCTCAACGTCACAGAGCAAGTGACAGATCAGGTCCCTAGCCTCATTTGATATTTTTGGTTCATCCGGGAATTTCAGGCAAGCATTCCAGTTGATTATCTGGTTTAACACGATACTACTATATATTTATCAAATCTGAAGAATACTCTTATGAAATCACAAACAATCAAAACTGTGCCATCACCTTACGGCATGTCATCCTTGGATCTTCAGAGCAGAAGGGAGGATAGCCTATAAGCATCTCATACATGATTGCCCCCAGCGACCACCAATCACACTCCATGCCATATCCCTTTTTTAGCAACACTTCAGGAGCCATATAATCAAGAGTCCCAACAGTTGAATAGGCCTGCAAATGTTAAATAATCAACATATTGCAATTTAAACCAACAGTCAGGATGTTGGGAAACTGGAGATATCAAGCAGCAAATGGACCTAAGAAACAGAAATGGATTATAAAAAGAGGTTAAGGGGGTAATACCAATGCACGGCGATTACGTTTCCATTGTTGTAATTGTTCCTTTGGCATCATCCAGGGAGACCTATCAACACTAGAATTTCCCCCATTTCCACTTAACGGTTCTTGGGAAGCAAGATTCCCATCTTCCAACAACTCTGCCGAATATTTATCATCCAGGGGCTTGCACAAGCCAAAATCTGACAGCTTCAAATGGCCATTTTTGTCCAGAATAAGATTATCTGGCTTTATGTCCCTAAAATCATAATGCCCCAGAAGAATAAGGTTCAACGTTTTCAAAGAAAATTCATGCATGTATATGAAGAATGTATGTGCATTTGAATGGGATGACATGGAACCCTGACTCATTTTGGTAGGTTAGGTCCACTGAAAGATTCCTGTGGGGTATAAAATATGAACCTCCCAGAAAAATTGTTCTACCCAAGCCAATCAACCGGCCTCAAGGGATTACATTTATATACTTTATGTTCCGCTTTATTAATATACAAACATGTATACCAACAATTAATAGTAACATAAAATCAACACATTCACCGTCACTTATTCAGAAGTAAACCACCATAAAGCCTGAAAAGTTAAGCTGCTTAAAAAATGTCAATTAATAAAGGAAACAGGCACAGTCACACAAACTTGGTTTGTTTAAACTTGTGTAACACAAGACTGTATGGTTTATGAGTGTAATACCTGTGAACATAGTTATGTTGGTGAATTGAATGAATAGCTAGAATGCTCTCTGCTATATAAAAGCGTGCAACATCTTCAGACAGAATATCTTCCCTCATCAGTAATGTCATAATGTCGCCACCAGGCAAATATTCCATGATAAGGTACAGGAAATCAGAATCTTGAAAAGAATAAAAAAGCTGTACAATGCATCGACTATCAACCTCCACAAGCAAGTTCCTTTCAGATCGAACATGCTCAACCTAATATGTACAGATAATCAACAAAGAAAACATAGTGAATTTATTTTATCATGGAACACAAAGTATTGCACCTTCAAAATTTAAATTAAATTATATGAAATGTTGATTTGGAGACTGTAAATGCATCAATATAAACAATTGAACAATGTTAACATAATATGAGACGCTTCTCATTCATTCTACTGATCTAATATCATTTGATGCTACCCTACCTACTACTTAAAATAGAAAGAAAAAAATTCTCCAGGAGAAACAAGATTAACAGTTTGCAGAAATTTTTTATCTTTGGGCCTGAGTTTATAAATGAAGTCCGTCTTAATTTGTTTAAAAAGGATGATGTCGGTTCATTAGTCAAGTAAGACCCATTGTAGTATATACGTAATACAGACAGATAAATGGACAATAACTTGCACGAAAAGGAAAAAACCGCATAAGTGGTAATTTTTTTTCGTTCATGCCATGGAGAGGATGTATTCAAATGAATAGATCGACATAGAAAATACAATTATGCTAGTCTATCTATTCCTTATCCAAAATTAAATTTGCAAATATGCGTACAATCTATATCCTAGAAGATAAATATGGACAGAAAACACAAGATTAAGATTTGTCAAGGAGTAACACTGTTCAAAACATGATGACCGTCGAATCAACAGCAATTCATGTCAACTTCTGAAATATTTAGACAATAAATTCCATTACACTGCTACTGCCTACATTATACTAGAAAATAGACAATATGTCTGAAGTTGACAGCACCTATTTCTGGTGGGGTTACCTGTCCACGACTAAGCATTTCTGATTTCTTCAATTTCTTCATGGCAAAAACTTCTCCAGTACCTTTAGCACGACATAGGCGAACCTGAACTTGCTCACAATACATGGATAAGTGCCAAAACTTCAAATGATGAACACAAATGATGCTTTTTGATTTATGTTTAGTGAAGGACTTGAGATTCTGATAGAATTAAAACTGCCACACCAGGTCTTTTTGCAAAATAGGTAAATCTATTAGAAGACAATGCTATAGATTTCCATACAGATATGGTGTCTGCGACATAATCAAATGTTCAATTACTCTCACTCGCTTACCTCACCAAATGCGCCTCTACCAATTACAGTTAATAGTTCAAAGTCATCTATTCCAACTTTACGTCTTTGCATCCTCATATACTCTGTTTCCTTTCGTTCCAAGTTCCTCATCATCTTCTCTTGTTCCTCATCTGGTACTTGAGCTTCCTGTGCTCTCCTCTGAAGTGTTCGACGCCTGAAATATAGTCATAAGAAACTATATATAGCATTTTCCCCCCACTGGTATTCTACTATTGGAAAAAAGTCACTTGTCTGCTCACAAATTCAATCACATATATTCATTACATATAAAAATAGAATAAGAAGTCAATTATTCCATAAGCTGTGCTTTCCACATTTAAGCTTATTAACTTTAAAGTTCTATGACTATGAATACCAACACAAATTCAAGTATAAATTATTGAATTTGCCTTTTTGATAAGTACAATTTATCTCTTATTTGATCTCAAACATAGAAAGTAATACTACATATTTATTAAGTTATGAAATAATCGAAATAAGATCCAACTTCTCATCACCTATTCTAGATAAATGTGCATCGAACCAGAATATGGAGACAAGTCAGACCTAACAAAACTCAAACAAACAAGAAGAAAATAAAAGTCCACATGAATACAACGGCCACAACATAATATAGAATTGCAGGACCACACCAAAGCTGGTTAGCCCAGTGGTAAAGGCACTTGAACTTTAGTCATTCTGACTAGGGTTCGAGTCCCCGCGACGGTAGCATTTATCCCATTTCTCCATAGTCTTTTCTCTCCCACCATTGTTGAGCTCTCGGTCAAATGATATTTATTAGCTCCTTTCTACATAAAGGTTTCCCAAGAAAAAAGACCACAGCTTCTCACACCATATGCATTCAACACTAGACCTTAACAATTCACTTCAATAAACCACGCACAACTACCACATTCTCACAGATTAATGAGATCATAAAAACGAGTTCAAAAAGCTAGAAGCTCACAGCACAGTTCAGAGCACGATCGAGAGAAATCCACTGACAGTTCTGAAAGCCAACTAATGAAATCATAATAAGCATTGGCTTAATCGGCGTACCTCTCCATACGATCCTTCACTCCTTGCAAGTAGTTCTTGTAGTGATTCTCGATGAACTGCTTAGCAGCCGCTGCCTTCTGCCTCGTGGCAGGCGACGAACGCGCCACCTCCTCAAAGGA
>JAYMSW010001161.1:0-17655 GCA_036897725.1 Erodium texanum | reverse complement strand
CTAACAGTTTGTTTAGTTTGCTCACCAAAACATGACGGTGAACAAAATTTCCCCATCAGTCAAAACTCCAAAACAACCTAGTCAACCCATAAACCCTAAAGTCAACTCTCAAACAAAATAGTCAAACCCTAAACCATAAAGCTATCAACCTCTGGATAGAATGGTTAAACCCTAACCATGGTTCGAAACTTTGACGTCAAACCCCAAACATACACATCAAACCCAAAACCATGGTTCAAAACCTAAAGTCAACCCCCAAATAAATTGGTAAAACCTTAAATCATGAATAAGTCAAACACCAAAACATGATTCAAAACCTAAAGTCAACCCCCAAATAGACCCATCAAACCCTAACATGAGGTTCAAACCCTAAAGTCAAACCTCAAATAAACTAGTCAACCCCCAAACCATGTTTCAAACCCTAAAGTCAACCCCGGCCCATAGTTCGACACCATAAAGCCAACCCCTAAACTAATTGGTCAAAATCCTACACCATAACTCGGTCAAACCCCAAAAAAACTAGTCAAACCCCAAACCATGGTTCAAACCCTAAAGTCGAGCGCCAAACAAATTAATCAAACCCCTTAACCATGACCCGGTCAAACCCCAAATCATGTTTCAAAACCCTAAAATCAAACCCGAAACAAACAAATCAACGTCTGAACACTAAAGTCAAACCCTAAACAATAAATTGACCCAACCCTAAACATAAACCCTGCATCAATTGAACCCCAAATAGCAAATCTTAAACCAACCAAACCCCAAATCCTCATCCACCTTGAACACTCAACCCTCAACAACCCTAAATCCTACCCTAAAACCTTAAACTCAACCCTCACCTTGTTAGCTAGTACGCAAACGAAATTTTTGCTCACCGTCCCGTTTTGTTGAGTAACAAAACATACCGATACTTTTTGAAATCGAGTGTTAGTACACTGTCCCATTATGAAGAGGAAGAGAAGGGGTAGAGTGGTCATTTCATATGAAAACTAACGGTGTTAGTTAGCTTATAGACGGAATTTTTATTCACCGTTACATTTTGTTGAATAACTAAACAGACCGTTACTTTTTGAAATCGAAGATTAGTACACCATTACGTTATATGATTATCTCTTTATTTTTTAAACTTGGTCCACTATTTAACATTTTTATGTCAATACGATACATTTTAAAATGTATCAATTTACTTGTACCATTTTATCAACAACATTAACGAAAAAAACAATATTTTGAATAGCAATTTATCTGTATGAAATAGAATTGGTGCTGCATGAATCAGACAGAGGACGAAGTTGTACCGAGCAGAAGCTTTAGGACAGCAATGACCAGAACCCACAGATTGAAATAATCGGTTCTTCTCGTGGCGGCACATGAGCTAGGAATAGGATCTTTCCACTTGAATTTTATGTTTATTTTATATTAAGATGAAACATAAAGAATAAATACAAGTAATCATATGTATGAATTGGTGTAGCTAATAGTCATTTGAAATTAATTTTTTACAAGGGTATGAAAAATTGATGTATATGTTTGTTTGTGGATGACTCATTTGTACTCACATCTACAAGCAATTCTTTTTTTTTTTACATGTACAACGTAATAGTAAAATATATTCAACCAAAAGGGAAAATACAACCGTCATTTTCTAGAATGACCACAAATTTATATTTTCTTCTTGAAACAATAGATAACATTCACGTATATAAGAGTAATCATTTACGAGCAAAGGTCGCATTTGTACAACACAATCATTGGAACCAAATTTGCAAAAGACTCAAATATGACTTACATATTTTATTGTAACATTGGTTTGGGCTGATATAGTGTTTAATTACTCTTCTTGTATGTGGTAATTAATTATTGAACTCCTTTTGAGGCTAATTAATTGAACTTCAATATGTTAAATAAAATTTGAGTTGGGGTCAATTCTTTGAAGTTACAAGGAAGGACCTAAACTAAACCCAATATATTGAGAAGGCCAAACCTGCATACATACATAACCCTGGCCAGGCATTCACAAAATGTACAGGCTACATTACATGTATAGTATCATAAGCCTTTCTTCCCCATAGGCCATGTTTAAGGGACAGAACTGACTCAACTTTTACTTACCTGAGTTTTCACACATCCATGTTTACATGATTGCTAAGCCCTTCATACTCCGCCTACAAAACAACCAAGCATTAATGGCATGTCATTGGCAATAATGATTTCAAATTGCATATCTCCAAACCTTTGCTTGATTGTGTGTTAATTTCATCCTCCTGTATTCTTCTTGTGCTTTCTTTGAGCGGAACATGGCTTGAACCCGAACAACAGATCTCTCAACCCGCTCTTCAGCTTGTTTCCGGCTTGTTCTGAAGAAGTCCTCTTCTGTATCACTGTCCTGCTTCTTATTTGCATCCTCATCTTCAATCTGAAGCCCACGGAAGCCTTTTCTCTTCAATCGCCAGCGCAAAATTGCCTTTTCAACCACACCAACTGACCATATAATCTTTTGATACTGCCTTCTTCCATGGAAGGCCCGAAAAGCAGCCTGCAACAATATAAATAAATAAAATCATCTCCCTAAATCTATCTTGTTGATAATATACAAGGATATTTGGGATTATAAACCAACTACCCCTAAATATGCACCATTCTCAACCAACTACCCGTAAGTTTAAAAAGTTTTTGATAATCCCCAAAGTTTTTTTAGTCTCAATTTACCCCAATTTCACCAAACTTTTGGGTGTGAAATGATGAAAATACTCTTGTTTTTTTCCATGAGGTTATTTTCATCATTTCATACCCAAAAGTTGTCAGAATTGAGGTGAAATAAGACTAAAAAAACTTAAGGGATTTCTCAAAAACTTTTTAAACTTACGGGTAGTTGGTTGAGAATGGTGCATACTGAGGAGTAGCTGAATGAGATTTTCCCTATTTGCTTTGTAGTATACACTACAGTCAAAATGATAAATTTGAGGTAGACGACATACTTGGATTTTGATAGCCTGACGGCGCATGTTAAGGAACTGTCTTCGAGTCTTCCACGTCAGGAACCCCTGTTGAATTCTGGCAGCAGCAGACATTCTTTTCTTCACCTCAAAGTGGCGATAGGCATGCTGAATCTTCAATGCTGCAATTATACTCTTTGCTTCGCTCTCTGTATAGTTGTGCTGAGCTGCTTGTGTCTTTACCTTTAGGGAGTGCTCTCTAAATGCAGACTGTATATGTGCTGCTGCATTAGCAGCCATCCTATAAGCTGCCAAAGTGTCCTTCAAATTCATCTCCTCCTCATTGACAGTATCATGGTTAATGATATCATTTGCATTAATTTGGGGCAATTCACTGGCATTGCCAGCTATTACCATATCCTCCAGCTGTTGTACTAAACCCTTTTCTGCAACATAAGCAGCTAGGCCTTGATAGCCTCTCATCGAGGCAAGATCTGCAGCAGTGCATCCTCCACGGTTTTTAGAAGAAGGGTCAGTAACATAGTTTGGCTTCGCTCCTGCTGCTAGAAGAACAGCAACCATTTTTTCCCTGCATCCACACAAAAAAAAAAATAATCAACAACAATAAGCTGACTAAACTAAAACAATATTGGAAAGAACGAGGACTCAATTGGAGCCTATGAAATTCAAAGGATCAATTGAAACACTTCGCGTAGTATGGGGATTATTTTGAGAGATTTTTCAAATATATGTGTATTAAAATGACAACTCTAGTAGTTTTGAGACCCAAATTAGATACAACCAAACTTGCAGTTAAAAGACCGATATATCCATGCTGAAGGCAAAGTAACCTACCTTCCAGAGTATGCCGCCCAGTGAAGAGCTGTCCAGCCATATTTATCCCGATAATCAAGTGAAAGACCTGATAAAGAAAATAAATGAACAGCCCATGTATATCCTAGAATTGCACACAAATGGATTACACCTTGGCCTTGTTCATCAAATTCAATGCCTTTACCACCTCCAATAACTCTTTCTAACAGCCATTCTTGTAGCCTGTTCTTCAAAGCGAGTTCAAACAAATTATCTTCTCCTTGAGGAAATGGGGATTTGTCATCTTTTGCTGACTTAATTAAGCATCCCCAACTCTCTGAGATGTGAGAGGTTTTCAGAGCAAACTTCTTAGCCTCGTTTAAAACAGTTGGTGACACTTTACTAGATAGAATATCAAAGGTCTTGGATGTAGAGAATAGCAAATGAGCAAGCCTGATCCGCACTTCGAACTCTTCCCTGTCAGATTTATCATCTGAAGTAACTACTGGATCATGCAATAAAGGAGACTGATATTCAAAACTAAGGACTTGACTGATGGGTTTATGCCCGTCTAAACTCATATAAAGATTCACTAATCCAGGCGAACATGGTGATAAGAAACAGCGGTAGACCCCAGGTTGGACGATTTCTGCAGGTTTATATGCATCACCACAAACACAAAATAGATTGGACTTTGCCAGATGTTGGAAACCTTCATGGAAATATCCAGTGACTATGATCTGCAAGAATATTGGAAACAAGATCAGGGCATATAAAAAATGATAAAACCGACTGCGAAAAGTCATTTCAACAATGTAAGAGGCACGATTCCATGATCAAGATTGATTTTTTTATCTCTGTGACAAGCACGAGGTCAGAATTTTTGACCAAATTGATATTCAAGCTCCAACTTTGTATCCCACTTAATAAAAACATAATTATTATGGGTTCCATACAACTTTCAGTTAACATCAAATTTGTTATATTTCACGATCACGAAAGGAACTATAGTCAAATTTAAATGCTACATAACTAAAACATATAAAGCCTTTGCAAATTGTTAGAGTTTATATTTCCTGTTAGAATTGATTTCCTATTATGAGTCTATAACCTATTACTAGTTTGTTCCCTATTAGTTGTCTATTTCTCTTTCCTAGATCGTTTCCTATCTAGTATAGGACTATTCCCTATATAAAGGGATCATAAGTTGTAATTCATAATCAATTTCAGATTCAATAATATATCAAATTTTAGAATTCAACACAAATGATAAAATCATCATGACAGCGAACTAAAATTTATACCAGTAAACACCACATGTATATTGAAACTTCTATTATGGAGGTTTTCACTTCAATCAAGATAATGAAATAAGCACATCAGCAAGCAAGAGATAGACTGACTGACAAAACGAAAGACAGACAACACAACCTGTAACAGCACACATGAGGCAAGTCTCAAAGTTCTACTTGACGAGGAGATAAATTAGACTCAAAAACTCATTTTACTTGTATCCTTGCAAGTATAAAAGCTGAATATACATACTCAAGCACTGAACTACGTATCCATTCCAAGTTTCTAATCTGGAAAGTTCTAACTGATTAATAACTCACTATCCAGTTCAATGTCTTATTAATGCTTATATAATAAGATTCAACAAACTTTCATTGTCCTTAATTTTTAGTTTTTTTTTTTCGATTCACTAAAAGATATCAGAAATCAGTTGCAAATGGGAGTAAGAAGAAACAGACCTTCGTTTCTTTTCTTGAAGAGGCACATGTAGGTGAGAAATCGGTTATGTTAAAAATTTGTTCTGGAAAAGAAGACTGGTGATCACCAACAGCAGAAGGGGAAAGTGAATCATGAACAGATGAAATAGATGACTGATGTAATGGATCGTCTGCTGAAGTCGGGGAGTCGACCATGATGTAGTTCATCCACTTTCCAAAGCTGTCCTGACTCTGCAATCCATCATTTACAATATTGCCTGAGGAGTCACCAGTACCCACTGCAATAGACTCCCTTCTCTGCATATTGGAACTTATTTGATCCCACATAGCCTGGATAGCAGGGTTTTGTATATTGCCATTTGTGTGGTCAGTCCTAGAAACTGGCTGGGCCATACTGCCAAATGCTAGCAAATTGTTGGCTGCAAAAGTGCTGCCCTGCAAAAATGAATCACTAAATTGTTAGTTAACGTTGAGATAGTAAAAGGAGAAAAAGTTATCCCCGAAGTACAATTGCAGTTAATGTTTAATATGTTAGTGTAGTTAGCAACATTACCGAAGCTTGGATTCACTCACTGCACAAACAACATAAATTATATACATATCTTTGTGCTAAAAGTAATCATGTAGAATACCACAATATATATAGAGGTTACAAGAGAAGTCTACAAATTATACTAAATAACAAGCACAAAACTTGAAGTGATTTTAAACATATCAAATTTCTGATACTAGTCTGCAAAAAAAACAAAAACAGCAAAGATGGAAACTGTACAAGGCCACATAACTTAAATTTTGATGTGGCTGTCTTAAGCCCCCAATTCCACGATATATAAAAAAAATAAAACAACTTTGGGGAAATTACAGTTCACTGTCGTGAACTATACAACTTTTACACTTCACGACAGATATCCAAAAAAGTGTACCAATTTTAAGTTGCACTATTACTAATTTCGTTAAAAACTATGTTCAATGACTAAAATGTCATTATGAAAACCTCACTTGCACTAGTTTTCTCTTTCTTTCTATCTGATAAAAAAAAAATGCTTGAATTTCACGCAAGTCCAACAGAATAAATACGCCATTGATTTAATTTTTAAAAAGACGTAAAAAGACAATTGGGATCTGTAATTCTACTTACATTACTTGTAGTTGTAGAGCCATTTACTAGCATCTCATTATGCTCGCGATAGCATGCAGCTATATCTGTCACGAAACATAAGAAAGTACACAATATCAGATGCCTGGTTACCGGCTTTATCTATGGGTTATGTGGTAAATGTGCATCCAGTAAGTCACCTTCTCCGGGTGCAGCCGAGTCATTAGGGCCATTTGTAACCAAAAGCTCATCCCATTCAAGAGTGTTGATGTCATGAAGTGCAGATTCAAGATTTCTAACAGTAGAATTATCACCAGGATCTGATGATTCTCAAAAGATAAATAAAAAAAACTGAGAACAAAATACCATTCTTACGCATGAATAATTTGAGTATTCAAAATTCTTAGATGATGATGATACAGTTGATTAATAGTATAAAGCCCAGAATAAAGTGTAGATGTTTTCATAGGTGGTAAACAAAGCCCAGCACATACAATTAGTATATTGCAATTGGGACAACAGCAGAGTTATTTCATTGAAAACATCATACAATTCAAATTCAAGGCGAAAGCTGAACCGGCATCACATAAAAGTTTATCTTACCTACATAAGAGGCATGAGGACTCCCAGAATCAAATTCTTCTGATAAACCCCAAGGAGCAGGAGGGTCAGATACAGAACTAGAATTTGAAGTAGGTGTAGCAGGAGGACCTTGAAGCTGTCAATCACGAACTATATCAGTCAGAATATGCAAGTAGGTATGCACTGATGAAAGAACCAATACACACTTTACTTATAGAGATGACTTATCATCTTCCTTGCATGTGTGTATGTACCTTCTCATTATCCCAATTTAATCAAATGAAAAGTACCTTCCTATCTAAGATAATGGGCCAATAGACATAAAACAGATTCTCAAGAGAAAAAGGTTTACTTTTTTGAAGAGTGAATTTTATACTGCTGACTCAAACCCTGAACCATATGTCTACCAGAGTAAAGACTCAAGCCCTTAACAACATGGCTAAGAAAGCATTAGTAAGGTTACTTTATTTTAAGCACATCTAAATATCTTGAATTTAATGTGCTTTATTTGTGCATACACAAGTATACATGCAGCGGATAGCATCCAGCTATCTTAAACTAAACTAATGGTCTCCAAAATCACTGCTTGGGTGGAAAGCACACATAAATTATCTATTGCCCTTAAGGAGTAAATATCTTAGAAATGCAATGGATTTTATGGCTATCTCAGTCTTTTACGTTTTTATTTTCTACAGGTATTGAAAATGTGCACATTTATCAGTATAATTTTGAAAGGCTGTAAACAAAGTCACTTAATAGATAGAAAATGTGAGACAGCTATCACTTACAATAAGAAGACTCCAAAAACATTCTTAACACCAGCAGTTAGTTGCAATATACATTGCATGGAAGGAACAGTAACAAGTAGCAGCAATAATGATTTTGGAAGAGATCAAGTATGGTTTCATTTAGAAATATGACAAAGAGAATTATATTAAACAAGCAGTTGCATTAAAAACATGTCAAAATGTTCATTTGAAATTACTAATAGGTAAATGTTCAGACATTAGTTTGCATATAGAACTTTCTGATTTCCTAAAAAAAAACTACAGGAAATTAACAGAAAACATGTCCAAATTAACAAGCTTTCCAGGCTAATAAAGTTTATTGACACCAACCAAACTGAAAAGGTCAGTTTCAAGATAGTTAGGCTGTGTAGCTTGCTCAGGTAAAGGGGAAGACAAGGAAAGAATTCACAAAAGTTAGTGAAAGATGTTAAAAGAACAAATCTGCTCCACCATCACTAATAAAGCAGTATAACGCTCGGAGTCATGAATAATATGGGCGAGCAAACTTGAAGGATCAACCTTGCTTTCAATTCATCGGCATTACCTTAAATTTTTTGCATAGGAAATAATTATATTTAATCACTAGTACAGTTACCACAAGTACTTGAAAAAACTACAGTAGGAAATATTGGTTCCAGTCTTCGAATATAAGAACAGAAACTAAAATGTTATCTTCTAACATTATGAGCTTATATGAAACAAACCTCCTGCGTCTCTCGGTAATGAACAAGCACAATGTGCTCTAATGTCCTGAAATAAAAAGGACATGAAAGCAGAGGTCAAAGTACATAAAAACCAACCTTATTAAATTTAAGTTCAGATAGAGAGAGAGAGAGAGAGAGAGAGAGAACAAGTTGTTTTTACTTCAGAGATAAAAAAAAAAGCATAGGAAATAATTTGCTTCTAATCAGACAGGAGTTGAAGCAGACATACTTATCAAGTAGCCAGTAACATCGACGAACAAATGTTGGGTTATCTTGGCCATGGGCATAATATACATGGATTCTTTCTACATTACCAACCTGAACCATATAACAAAATAACAAGCAATGAAAATTTATCATAACAAAATTATAGTAAAAGCGATTACCCAACAGAACACTATACTTAACCTGAAAAAATTAACCAGCTAATAAGTAACATGGATTGAAAGACAAAAACATAGTTACAACCCACGAAAAGATCCAAATAATCCAGGCATCAAAATGAGACTGGAAGATGCAATTGCAGAGCAAAAAATTTCAAAAGAACACGCAATAAAGTGCATTAAGCAATTCTAAACAGTGATGTAGACAACTGACCTGAGTATCAGATTTGGATCAGCTACCTTACAAATTTATATCTTCTTTTCTTTCTTTTTGAGAAAGCATCTAATGGAAGAATCACGTTTTACGTGAACTCACTTGTTTATGCAAAGAAAATACTTCTTCAGGTTAAAAGATACCAAAACTATTACTCATAGTTATGTCGTACAATAGTAAGATATATGCATGGAGGGGCAGAGATTGCTCCAAAAATTCATTGCTTTGACCATCATGTCACAGTACAGTGTAATATGAAATGTTGATAGATATGCATAATACAAAAGCAACAATCTGTACAATCATTCTAAATATTTCATAAGGGGGAGACAGTTAAAAAACATTTTAGGAAATAAGGATTTTAAAATTGGGAGTGCACATGAGATGGGTATGGAAAAAGTATTATACAATCAATACCAAAATCAACAAGTATGATGCTCTTTCTGCGGTAGGTAACATGTCGCTTGTATTCTAATGAAACCCACATCGAATAAATATAAAAATTAAGCGCTAAATAGGACATGATACATGTAGTCCGAGTTAAATTTTACATGGTATCAGAACCAGGTTCGATCATGCGACCTATGGGTTATGGGACCAACAGTTGCACATTAGGGGAATGTTAGGACCATTTCACTATTAGATTTATTTCATATTCTTGGTTTATTGCCTATTAGTACCTTGTTTCCTATTTAGTTAGGACAATCCCCTACATAAATGAATTGAAAAATTCTCTACTACTTCAACAAAATCTCAATCAGTATAAGGCTTACACCACCAAATCTGATACAAAGACTTACTTTCAAGTGTTCATGAGCTTCTTTGACAGTCTTCCCGTCCTTCTTCTTTTTCCAGTTATGGCCATCTTTCCTGAAATTCCTAAGCATTTTACGATCAAATAACACAATAGTCCCACCTGTAACATAAAAAGATCAAATCAGAAAGAAGAAAAAAAACATGGAAAACAGAAGTAGCGATTTGGTACTCATAGCAGTCAGAACCTAGGGCTTTCTTCACCACAAGGGAAAAATAAGGATTTTTTGTTGTTGCATAAATGCATATCGAGGTCTACTGACCATTTCCATGGACCACATACACTAAAAACTAACCCAATTTAATATTTGAGAGTAAATGTTAATACAACATTGACAAAATAAACTAAATTAAATTACAAGTTGATCTAGATAATTTTCACCGCAACTAGAAAGAATAGAGAGTAGAATTGATGTAAGGGAAGAACCAGTTACATCATTACTTGTTGTATAGTAAGATTAGTTACTTTTGGGCAAGATTACTGGCTTGACGATTATACTGAAATATCGATTGTTACATAGTACTGCATGTATTTCATTTGGGCGAAGCCATCTTGATCGGGCTTCCTCCATCATCTTCCCAACATCCAAATCTGTCCACAGAACAAGCACAAAGGTGAAATTCTTCTAGTCAACCAAATTCACAACAGTCAACTACAACAGAAAAAAAACAGTAGAATTGAGATTCTTAGAAACAACAATACACCAAAAGACCTGAAAAGGAACCTAGCTATCTGAGGCTCTGATCTACTGGTCCATTTTTTTCTATCAAACTTTTCCTCTTCACCTTCATATGATAATTGATAAACCTCAATGTTCACTGAACTAAAACAAACAAATAACTACGATCTACATTTTCAGGCAAAGGACTGAAATGACTTGCAGAGGTACAATCCGGAAGAGTGAAGATAACAACTACTACTGAAGTTGCTAATATTCCAAGAGAATAAAGTAAACCATGCCCTTTTTTCAGATGATTCCTCTAAAATGAACTCATCGTAGCCGAGAATCACAAATATACCACAGAATTTGAATCAAATTTACACATAACTGAGATGAACAAAACCTGATTCTAGCAGAAACCGTAGTTCGAATCAAAAATCAAGAGAGATTTTGGCAACATTCGTACTAGCAACGAGAAACAAAACAAGCACGCATTACATAAACTTACTTACGAGCGTGAACAGAGGAAGAAATTACCTTGGAGCGAGTGAAAGCCATGAATCTCGGACCCAACGAGTTGTCCGGTGACCTCCCTTTCCATGGCTGAAACCTCGGATGAGTTTGAGATTCCACTCCCAGCTGATAATTTGAGGAACAGAACAACGAAACCTGATTGGGCCGATTTGAGAAAGCCGATGAAGAAGATGGGGAGGAATTTTCAATGCTGGTACAGTTCTCAGGACTGCCGATCAAAATCAACCCAAATGTATTAGAACAGTCTACAAAGAGGCTTTTACTGCTGGTCTATTTCAATTAAAAATTAATTCTTTATTTATGCTAATAAATTAGTATTTACTTTCCCGCTACTAAAAAACAAGGTTCCGATTCCTATGTCCAAAGAATAAATGGTAATTTTTGTTAATTAAGTATTACTATAAATAGTAAAAGTTCATAAGTTAATTATAACAAATAACAACTTAAATAATTATTGTGTATGAGTTTGTGCTTTTAAAAAAATGGAAGTCAAATTTTGAAGTTTTATACTCTCTTTTTTTCGATTAGACAAACAAGACTCATTTTTGGGATACCGCTGGCCTATTAGAATGGACGTGTGCAACTGCAAGTGTAGTACTAATTTCCATTTTGAGAAAGAAATCCTTCGGAAAGTGAGTGATCTCAATTATTTCGTATACCAGGTTTGCTTAAGAAATGCCCGAATTACAGTATTTTAATTTCACCGTTTAAATTTATCAACAACAAAAAAAAAATCTACCGTTTAAATTAATAAGTAGAATTTTGTTATGTTGTTAACATTAATATATATGTTGATAGCATTAAAATTATTTTTAATAAGTTTTCATTTTGGATAAAAAAAAATTATGGGAAAATAGTAACTTAGATTTCATGTACTATTTTTTTTTCGAATATAGTATACATCCCTCAATGATTGCCTATTATATTGAGATTATAGACTCATTAGGCCATTATATTATAGAGCATAGTTTGCGAACTATTAAGTAAGAAGATACTAACAGACATTAAACAGATTCTGACACTAACAACCGCAACGAGCGCATCAAACACACTATGAGATAACTCAAGACATAATTATATATAAAGATACTGCTGCTGGGACTAGAACATTGATCTAATAGACCCAAGTTCAAATGCTTCAATGATAAACCTTTGGTGATTTCATGTACTTCAATCTAAATAAAATTATTATTATTTTGACAAAAAAGTAAACTTTTATTACATGTAACTACACAATATAGGTAAACTTTTTTTTTAAAAGAGAAGCAGTTAACATTTGAATGAGAAATTCATACAATACACTAAGTTGAATAGTCCAAAGGGTTTTTAAATTTGATCAAATGAGCACTCACTGGTCAGATATTAATTAGTATTTACTCGGGAGCATACGATGTTTTTAGGAATATTATGAGAGAGCACAATGAAGCTCATCGTGCCACCGATATTATCAGGGAGTTTAAAGGCCGTAAATGTAAGTACTCCAAACTCAATACAAGAGAAAGGAAAAAACATAAATAGTGAAAGTAGTTTTTTTTGTCTGAAAGGTGATTTTTTATATAAGGGGAGGGGCACTAAATAAGTAAGAAGAGCGTACAGAGAGGGGCATAAGCAATCCTAACATAAATAACATATACTTAAAGGAGAGCTATCAAGAAAGAAGATGAAGACAAAAAATGCTACTTGAGGTCTAGGGGGCATAAGCAATCACAGTACAAATGACGTAAAAGTAGTTTTTTTTATTGCCTTCCTTAACCAATAACATAATTCTATTTTCCATCAGTTCTGTCAATGCACACATATAGTGTCGGAAAAGTATATGAGCTATAATTTTCCCCGACAAGCAATAATAAATGACATTGCGTTCCTATACGAAATAAGACTATATACCTAAACATTCAACCCTTCCAAATAATTAGTTTGGACGGAGATAGGATGCTTGACATCTCCGATATGAAGAATGTGCTTGCCCACCGGAATCCGACGAACTCCGTCTACGCCGACCACATTTAAGTGCTTGCACGCATGAATATCAATCGTTATATTTTTCTTCAACCCCGCAGGTACATGAACCTTGTCAAAACTCACCAGCTGCTTGTTAGAACACCATTTTCCCGCCGCCACCGGCGGGGACGAGTAAACGAGTAAAGTGTGGGACCCATCAATGCTTCCCTTATTCTCAACGGCTATGTCAATGCCTAGTGGCGGCGCATCACAATTCACGTGCTTGGCCTCGACAGCGTAGCTCGCCATGCTTGTGTTCTTGAACTTGACAAGTGGCAAGTAAACTTCTCTTGGAGCTAGTTCGGACACGGAGTGGACGAACTCAGAGTAGCTCAATCCGTGTCCGAACGGGAACACGACAGGACCTTCATAGAACCTATACGTCCTACCGGGATAGTCCCTTGTAGGGTCCGCTCTCATGGCCATATCGGTCATGGGTACTTTTGTTACGTAGTCTTGTGGGTACCATGTCATGGGTAGCTTCCCGCTAGGATTCGAGTGTCCGAACAAAACATCGGCGATGGCGGTTCCTCCTTCTTGGCCGGGATAGCCGACCCATAGTATAGCGCCGATGCACGGGTTGTTCTTGGCGAAAGTAACGTCGATGGGTCCGCCGCTCATGAGGACCAACACGACCGGGCCTTTAGAGGCGTTTGTGACCCTTGTGACGAGCTCTTGTTGGTGTCCCGGTAGAAGCAAGTCTGTCCTGTCGATGAACTCGGCTTCGATGGATTGGTCCAGTCCCATTACTAAGATTGTAGCGTCCGAGTGCTTAGCAGCTTGTTCCGCGAGACCAAAGTTCTGATCGGTTTCACAAGTAATATTTGTACAGCCTGATTGATGAATTGTCTTGGTGTATCTTGCAATTCCTTCTAGAGGACTCGTGTACCCACATGCAATACCTACAACATTACAAAGATTAAAACTATCAAATTATTACCATTATCAAATACATAGATTGTTCATTAATATAATTTGAAAAACAAGTTATTATTTAAGAAAAAGACATATCTGATTAAGATTGACTTTTTAATTTTAAAAAGTTTAATTCGATATAAGTAACTTATTTTAAATTAAAATTTACACTCTTAACCATATGGGACATACCGGCGTAGTTTCCAATCATGGTTTCTGTGACATCGGAGTTAGGCCCGACAACGGCGACAGAGCGATACCGAGTAGGGGAGAGTGGCAGAAGTCCCCGATTGACCAGCAAAACAATGCCTTGAGTAGCGGCCTCCAAAGCTAACTGGGTGTGGGCTTCGGTGCACACGTCTTCTGGGCCCAAGCTGCCATATTTTTGGGCCGAGGGGTCGCCGTCGAACATGCCCAACCTCATCTGAACCCTAACGGTGTTGGCTAACGCCGTGTCCACGTCATCCTCACTCAACAGCTCTTTCTCCAATGCCGATTCCGTGTGGACGGCCAAGAATGGCCCACAATCCAAATCCAAACCTGGTTCACATAATTACGGAAATGCCACTCACTCATCACTTATATGGCATAGCTGATTAATTTTGATTACGGAAATGCCACCAACCTGATTTGATGGCCATAGCGGCAGCTTCTTCTGGCGTGTCTATGTAGTGTTGTTCTTGGTAGAAAACTCCAACCGAGTCGCAATCCGAAACTATGTACCTGCTCAAGTCAAAATCAATTAGGTTGAGTTAAGTCGAGGTTTTAAGCATGCACGCAAAGGAAGAAAATGAGTTCACTGAGTTGAGTAAAGGGCGAGTCACTAAACCCGTTAAGGTTCCATAGGGCACGAATGGTAGTCTTAAGGAGACGAGGATCGGCACAAGTAGGCTTCCCGTTGACTTGATTGTAAGAGCACATCACACTCGCAACCTTCCCTTCCAATACACACGCCTTGAACGGCACATTATACGTATCCTCCAAATCTTGCTCACTTACCTGCATGCATGCATCTTAATTTAGTATCATCGATAGAGACAAGATCATGTGATTCTGGTCTTCCATACGTGCAAGAAATTCTCTACAAATGGAACATGATATATGAATGTTACTTACCTTAGCGTTGAAATGGAAACGGTCCATTCCGTTCCAATTTTCAAGATCGTAAGCTGTGAAGTGTTTGCAACATGCGGCTACTTTCAAACTCTGCCCGGAGTTTTCTTGTAGCTGGCGGCATACTCGGCAGCAAGAGGGGGATCTTCGCCGGGAGTCTCTTGCCCCCGACCCCAACGTGGGTCCCGGAATATATTCACGTTAGGGCTCCAAAATGTCAACCCTGCTGCTCCTCCATTGTACATTGCTCTTGCTTCATCTGAAACAGCCTAAACACACCAAGATACACAAATTTTCAATATAAATAGAATATTTCATATAAGAGCAGTTCGGACGCAGGCTACTGTTATGGGCGATTCAGGTGGGAAAGGGAGGTTTACTATTCAGGTGGGAAAGGGAGGTTTACTGGGCTACTTGACCAGCCCCTGGTCGATTGGTTGGTTGGTTCGGGCAGAACGAATCACTTGGGCGAGAGCTGGAGCGCCTAGGCTATCACCCAGTTGGTCGACTAACTAGTTGATTGATAAATCGATTACCCCTTGGCCAATTACACGATGACATGTGACCTCCAGTTTTGATTAGAAACTAAATTTTTTGACCAATAGTTTAGACGGTGTTATTATTATTGTTTGACAATTTATAATAGCCCATTTTTTTTATTTTTTCTTTCATGTAAAATTCTCCAATGTTCTAAACTAAGTATTTGGATTGGAGATGCTCTAACAAATTTACAAGATAATAAATGAGAATACCTGTCCAATGAGATGAAACAAGGAGATGTTGAAGGAAGCAGCGGTGGAGATGACCTGAGGGAACATGGTGGCTCCGGGGAAGTCCCCACTGAACTTGGTGCCGGGACCCACATTGGAGACGCCGTGAAGAGCCTCGGACCACCACTCGTAACACTGAATGCCGAGCCTTGGCACGTCTATGGCATTGTTGACGAGAAGGCGTATCTTCTCCTGCACCGTCAACCTCCCTAACAAATCCTCCACTCTCTCGTCCAACGGCAGCGATACTTGGCAAAATCTAAGTGTTTCCGTCAGCGTGTTGTTAGGGTCACAGGCGAACGGAGCTCGGCTTTCTCCGGCGCCTGAGAACTGTAAGGTCGAAGCAGCTAGGAGCTGCAGCAAAATAATTACAACCATACGGCGAGAAGAAGAAGCCATTTTCTTCTTTTCTTTGAGAGTAATGTACGTGACGAAGGGTTTGGACTTTGGTGTATTTGAGACTATTTATAGATGCACTTGTTAGAGGAGGGTTGGGTTATTGTTTCCTTGATTAGAATTAATAAATATTTCCAAGTAATTTGATTGACATGGAGTTAATTAGTGACTGAGTTGGTCACACGTAACGTGAAGCTTTTATTGTTCTTTGTAGTAGTTTAACTGAAATGGGCACGTATACTATGTCAAAAAAAAAAAGGGGCACCTATACATACACATGAAAAACAAATTTATTTTGAAGAAATGATTTTCAATTTTTGTCATGTGATTAATATTTTTTTTGTTTACAAAATACAGATTTAAGAATTTAAATATGGGTTGTGACAGAGGGACTTGCCCGTCGCAACTGAAGGAGTTTTGGGAAACATATTCTACAAAGGAGAAAAATGTTTACATTGTTGTAAAACATGACATGGATAAGGAACAAAAATTATAGGAATTAGTTGATACAGAAGAAAAGAGCAAAGGACGATATAACAAAAATAAGAGAGACATGGTGAGATTGAGTTTTCATTTTACTGTATATTGAACATGGGATTGAGAAAATGCTTCTGGAAATGAGTAGAACTCTATTCTCGTTTGAAGAGAAGTTGAAAATCACCCAATCTATTCTTCTTGCAATCCTATTTATAGGAAGAGCTGAGACTACTTCAACTATATTTAAGTAATATTTACATCCAATGAATCTATCTCCTAAGTCAACTTGCAAGATAGATAATGATGCTCTGTACTTTTAGCCTTCATAAATAGATGGTGGGGCCGTATATTACGAAACATATGGATTTTTTTTCCTGTAAACCGTAAACAACATGCTTTTAGGGCAAGTCCAACCTTGTACTGGTGTTAGCGGTGGTATATCAGTTTTGATGGGGTTAAGACATGGTCTGGGCGTCAGTGGAAAACAAGGTCAATAGGTTGGCGGGTCAACACTGGTGCTCCATATTTTTTCAAAAAAATTTTATTAAATAGAAAATAAAAATTACAAAAAAAAAATCAATACACTGAAAAACAATACGGGATCACATGTACCATTGAATCCACATCAGCCTCGACCGAATGAGGAACCACCACCAGTGTTTCGTGAAGAACGGGTTGTGGCAAAAAAAAGTACTCGCCATTCGCGAGCTCCTCGATCTCTTCTTATG
>JAYMSW010001160.1:0-17670 GCA_036897725.1 Erodium texanum | reverse complement strand
GGCAAATCCGAGCCTTGCCGGCTCCTGAGTAAAGACGGTTTAGCCACAGTCCTGACTCCAGAACAATCACTTATAGGACCCAGAGTGGAGAAGGGAAACCGGTAAGGCCTCAGGCTAGGGTGGAAAACCAACAACTCCAAAATACAAAGTTACTGTTTTATTATTTTATTGTGTAAATGATATATTTGAATGGCAGCGCAAATAAATGAGCAGACCGATATTCCAAGCGTCTTGAGTGTCTTAACTCTTTGATTACAGGAATGAGTATATATATATAAGGTCATTTTATTGCTTTGAGAAAATAGAAAAAATCGAAGTAAATCCTTTCCATTAGGAAAACCAACAACTCCAAAATACAAAGTTACTGTTTCAATATCACGTAACTTTAGCTGAACAAAAGGATCGATAGTTTACGCATGATGGAAAAATTGTTCAAATATGTGTATAATAATTTTGTTTGTTTAATTTTTTTTAGAAGGAAAATTGTTAATTATATCTTTTCTATATTGTCAAAATAAATAAAAGAATCACAATTATTTTTCATATATATAGACAGTGCACATATAAAGTTCATCCCCTTTTATAAACCTGAAATCCTTAAAAAATAAATAAATCAAACAGTATGATATAAAAGGTTAAAAAATTAAATGAAGAACTTCAATTTTCTTTTACAAAAAAATAAAAACCCCTTTCTTTAGGGGAAATATAATTTTGTTTTATTACACGGCACGTTCAGCCTTTGAATTTAATTGGTTGAGCTTTTTACATGCCCTGTTGATGGCAATCTCTCTCCCCCAGCACAGCAAGGCCGTGTGATTGGCTACAGGAGACAACTCAGACTGGGATGGCCACCACCAATGCCAACGCCCATGAAATCGACGCCAAAAGCTAATACTATCATATCGTCTCTGCTCTGCATATTTCCTCCTCAATTGGTTCCGATGAGGAGTTTCGTTTCCCTACTTCAGGTTCGTCGAATCTCTTTTACCTGTCCTGTAATTGCATTCCGTTAATGTAATAGTCATGATTCGTTTCGACTTCTCAGGTTTTTTGTTTTCTTAGCTCTGTTTCACGGATTAATTTGGTGATCATTTCGCATCAATTTTGTCGAATTTATGTTCATGTTTTTATCCGAGAACTCTGTGTTTCGTCAATTGTTGGTACTAGGTTGATTTCAAGTCAAAATTTTGGAAATGTTGCTGTATTGTACGCTTCGAAATTTGATTAAGTTAGACGACCCAATTAGGTGTCTGTAATGCATGCTTTGTGTTTTAGAGATTGTAGTGGGTTTGGATAATTTCTGGAATTTCTCCTTTTATTTATTTATTCTAGTGGCACACTCTAGAGGGTTACCCAGATACTTCCGAACTTGTTAAACCAAGAATGAGGACTTAAAAGGACTTTGTTTATCATACATATATTCAGGTATTAAGTATAATTTCACAACCACTTTTTGGGTGAAAATTTAGAGTATAATTCCTGGGGATAGTTGAGAATAAGGAGGGATTCCAGAATCCCTTGGGGGAGGTGTTATTTTGTAATGCACCGTGGAGGAAAAGTTTTACCTACCATTTTTATAATGTCTTTTTCTATCCCATTTTTTAACATGAAGGACAATTAAGTAAAATTGGCATACGCTCTATCACTTTCACCCACTTCTTACAAGTTTGAACTAAACAAAGTAATCTCTACTATTACCAATCATCGCCTTAGCAACGATGCCAAAAATATAATTGACTCGACTCGATTCTAGAACATTTTGTTTAGGTGAGGTCCTTTTCTGTAATCTTTTCAAATGCTATTCATGATAATGTGGGGCATAAGTCACAACCAGGCAGTATCCCCAAAGCAGGGATGCTAAAAATTCCTGGTTGGTTAATGAGTAATAGGTCCCTCCCTCCATTGACAATTGTTTTTTTAAGTAGAATACTTCAACAGTCTGAAACAAGGATTTTGTTATTACTATGACGGAATTGATTTTTGGTGCACATATTCTTTGCATTTTCGTTTGTTTCAGATTTACCTTTGATGGACTGTTATTTTACACTAGAAAACTTGTAATCTACCACGCATGTCCAATTTAACATAAATAACATCCATGTAACTAGGAATACCAACTAGATCTATTGAATATTATCATTTTTATGTACTTAGTTGTGTTGTAAATCCAGTCACCTCAGATAGAACGAGCAAAGTTGTACATAAGAAGCCTGAGGATATTTGCAATGGCCCTGTTACTCTACCTGGATTATAAGGTAAAGTTCACAGATCTTATCCTCTTGTCCCTTCCAAAATAAGTGTCCTACTTATTAAATTTGGTTCTTTCAAATGTGCCCACTTTCCATTTTGGAGAGTGAACTAAATATGAATTACCAATAGTATCCCTCCACTAAATTAGTTGGAACTACTAAAGCATGTAGATGCATGGGAATGTATAAATGACAAGTGGGGCAAATGAAGCACCAACTCCACTGATCCTTAATTAATTTCTGCAAAAAACTTAAAAAGGACAAATTATTTTGGAATGAAGGGGCACTTTTTATTTGATTTCTTATGCATGAGTAACCATATTAGCTAAGTGTGTGCTATAAATGAAGATTATTCAGCATAGACAGAAATGGATAGAGAAGTCAAAAATAGCTCCTTTATGGGAAATGGCTCACGAGCGAAATGCGGAGCGTGTTCTGAGTATGATATTAAAGCTGGAAGGCTTGTGGGTGAAGTTTGGGCAGTTCTTGTCAACACATCCTGGCGTACTTCCTCCAGCATATATGTGCCGTCTCAAGCAGTTGCAAGACTCTCTTCCTCCAAGGCCCTTATATGAGGTTTTTACCTTAATATTAATCAACAAAAGCTAGGAGTTTTTATTTTATATAATGTTATTCCATTTCCCTTTTCATAAAATGAAAATTTGTGATTTTTTTTCTTTAACTAGAAATTCTGGAACTGTACTATTTTACTACTATCTCCGTCTCTCCCACTCCCAACCACTAGAATGGGTGGTGGTCTGGATATGTCTACACATTTCTACAATTTAGAATCTCTAGGTGCTTATTTGGTGGACTTGCAATTTATTTTGACAGATCCGTCAGACCATACACATAGAGCTTGGACAAACTATTGATGATTTTTTCTCATATTTTAGCGTAACTCCTTTGGGCACGGCATTGGTAAGACCCCTTAAACTGTAAATGGTTGTAGGAAATCAGTGATGATTTTTTCTAAGGATTCCTTGAAGTTAATACTGGAAGGATAATTTTATGGACTGCAATTTTTATGTGCAATTCAGATAGCACAAGTACATCGTGCAACTCTGACCAGTGGGCAAGAGGTGGTTGTGAAAGTTCAACATGTGGGCATTAAAGAAACCATATTGCAGGTTCTACATGCTGAGCTAAATAAGATGTTGGAATAATAAAAACTAGAGTTGCACTATTTGTCTGTGTGTTGAAAATTCCATTTTGACAGGACATGGAGAATGCGAAATCACTTGTTAGCTGGATAGCACGAGTAGAACCAGAGTGGACTTTAGTCCCATTATAGATGAATGGTGCAAAGAAGTTCCCAAAGAACTTGATTTCAATCGTGAAGCAGGTATTCTCAGCATGAATTTTTCAATTACTATCTTGTAAACTCCAAGGGCACTATGCTTTATTAGGATTTTGGGGGTTTCCCGGTGGCTTGATGAATCTAAATTGAATATAAAGGAAATTTCTCTTTGTAAGATCTCGAAGTTTTTAATGAGAATAATAGGCATGATGAATTGATAGGTATGATCCGTCTGGGCCAGAGGTGGTTGTGACCAGTGGCCAAAATGATAGATTGGTGTGTTAAAACTCTCGAGTACTTGGGAAAATTAGGCTACCGAGTTTGAGTAGTTAAATGCAAACAATGCCGACAAATCTTGCTAAGAATTAAAAGAAAATAAAGATGCATTGTGTGAGTACCAGTTTAAGATGAAAGATGAGTGGTTGTTAGAGTTCCAAGTCAGCAACATCCTCAGTAGTTAGTGTCTCCGAGTGACGACTAACCTCACGAAGGACCTACTACCCTAGAATGCTAGGTAGACTCCGTGTTGGGAGAATGGGCAAGGCCTTAGATTGTTTTTTTGGATACCACGAAGTCGAGACCATTTATAAAGCATTTCGAATATGGGCTTCGTAGGAGTGCAACAAGAGATTGGATTAGGGCCCTTTTTCCAATCGTATCCAAAGCTGAATCGTCGAGAACCAGAAACGGCGCAGACGCAATGGGAAGGTCAATATTGTCAACGAGGATCCAAATCTCGTTCTTTCTCTGAAACGTCCTCGAGGGCGCTCACCACCCAATCTCTAGCCGACATGTCGAAGGACACCAATCTCTAAGTCAACAGGTTGAGCTTCTTGAATTTCTCCCTCGAGATTTGTTAGAGTTGTCTTGAGGAATTGACTCACTGTAGAGCATTCGCCTGAACTCCGACAAGAGGCGTCAATTCTTGCCCTTTAAGGTTGTTCTAAGAGATAGTGACTGAGAAGAGGAGCAAGAATGCTTTGTTGTCTAGATCCAAGGCCTTGACACCACCAATGCCTTCCACTGTAAATTGATTCTGGATGAAGGCAGCAATGAACTAGGACTTGGCAGCTTCCTTTAAAGGAGGAAGGTCGCGGGTTTGTGCTTCAGACGACAGGGTTTGAAACATGAAGAGAGGCAATCGCAACAACTTATGCGAAGAAAATGAATGAACCATTCCTATTTTATTTTCATGGCCGATCTCGTTGAGAGGCTCTTCGAGAGGATTGGGGGAAGGTCCGGTGGGAGAGGACAAGAGAGATTTTCATATTAGTTTTGAAGAGCTTATTTGCTAGCTGTGTGGTCATCATTGTTCACTTTTTTATTAGAAGCTTCACTCGATTCGCAGACATCTCACGATTCAATCGAAGGATGACCCAAAACAATGGTTCAATTCCAAGAATTGAAGCAAACCACCCGAATCACAATTTTTTATCAAACAGAACATGAACCCTAGATTGAAATAAATGAGTAAAAATTGAATGTTAGGGTTCTTCAAATCAAAACGCCGATTTCAAACCAAGCAAGGAGGCATGAGAAAGGGTTGTCTGAGCGTCTATTTAAAACCGTCATCAACATGTTCTTCGTGACACGGACTTGGAGGTCGTCGGAGCTACGGTAATTTGTCGATTTCCATCATTTTTTTGACAATTTATATTATTTTAAAGAGGAATTTTTAGTTCTAAAGTTAAAATTTTTTGGAGTTTTTAGTTTCAAAATCTTATTAGAAAAATATTTTTTCAATTTATAAATTTAAACAAAGCTATTTCTAGTTTTTAAAAGCAATTTTATAACTTTTAAAAAGTATATTTCTCATTTTTTGAAATTTAATTTTTTATTTAAAAATTTGATTTTTAAATTGTATTTTTTTCAAAGAAAAAAACACATTTCACTATGCAAGGGTAATTTTGTCTTTTTACTTTAAAATTTGATAGTGTCATCCAAAACTAATGGTTTTGAACCTTAAAAAATTGTTCACCATACCCAAATGAAACACGTTAAAATATACCATAAGTATTTGAAACAAGTTACTTGTATAATATAGTCATATGAAATTATCCCTTGAGAAAATGATTTTCTCTTAATCTTGCTATCTGAATGTATTTTGGCATGACCTGCTTCTAAGGCCCTTGGATATTTTGAAATTAGGTTTTAAGGATGTGAGAAGTCAGACAAGACAACTATTGCTTTAACACAAACATTGCTTCTCTTGGTCTCCAAATTTTTTCTATTCCTCAGGTTCAAAGTTAGTATGCAACATTGTTTTTCTTATGAAATATGCATTATAACCCATATTTTCTTGCATAAAAAGAAAACATTACATCGAACACAGTAGTATATACATTATTCAAAATAATTTCAAATATTTAATTATCCTACTTATCTTTTAAGAGAAATTATGAACTATATAAAATTCACCGTTTGCCACAGTTTGCAATTATAATAGTAACCGTATCCATTCAAGATATATACCCTTGACTCTATAACCATGGGAATGGTTAGCAGTTACATGAATGTACGAATTTGTGAACTGAAACAAGTATTAATATAGGATATGGGGCTTCTAATTAATACCGAGTTACAGTATCATCCTCCCTAAAACCAAATTTTGATTTTGCTGAAGACTAGTGATTTTATCTTCCCTTTTGCACTTGTTGTGAATGCTTGCTTGTGTTTGTAGATAATACGAGAAAAGTTTCTAGAAATCTTGGCTGCAAAAACAAATCTGGCAATGACAAGTCAGATAACAATCGACTGGATGTTTTAGTTCCTGACGTTATCCAGGTACTCTGCGCTAATCTTCTGATAGGATTCCAGTGATGGGCATAGCATGATTCGTGTGGATAGAACCCGTCTCCATTGTATTCTGAAAGTTATTTCTTGGAGTCTAAATACCATAATCCTAGTATTAAAGTTTTGAATCTAATAAATATTATTATAGTTTGTAACTTATGGATCAACATGCTAACAATTTTGTAAAGCAGATGCACACATTAGGGTTTATTTGGAAATTAATATAGCTGGAAAGCAATAAAATAAACAGAAAGAGATCCCGAAGAGGCAGCAGCAGCAACAGACTCCTCGGGCATGAAAAATGGAAGGAGCAAAGTCATGGATTATAAATATATGTAAATAAAGAAACGTAAAACTTAAGCTTGAACTATTTTTGTGCTTTTGTAGCCAGCTTATCTATGTGTCTTGTTTTGTTTAGAGAATGATTCGAGGTCTATCTGTTCACAGAATCTGCCATCAGATGCACTATACACCTATTCCAGACTATAATTCATTTTTCATCTATATTCTGCTTTCCTTTCCTAAAGTTTATTTATAAAATTTTATGCACATTAGCAATCCTTATATCATTTAATGACAAGAGCCTGGCATGATAGATCTACAAGTTGAAGTAGGCACATGTTTCTTTCCTCTTCAGCATATGAATTCACATTCATAATGGGAAGCATTACCTTTGTACTTCCACATATCTTAATTTCTATTCTGTTGTTTTTTTGTGACAGTCAACTGAGAAAGTCCTTATTTTGGAATATATCGATGGAATACGGTTGAATGACACCAAATCACTGGAAGCTTTTGGTGTAGACACACAAAAGATTGTTGAAGAAATAACTCGTGCTTATGCCCACCAAATATATGTTGATGGATTTTTTAACAGTGACCCTCATCCAGGTACTCTTCTGTCCCTCTCTTTCCCCTACTTAAACTAGTGAAAACATAGCTGCTAAACCATAAAGAAAATAAAAACATCGTTGTTATGAGAGATTTATTTCCAGTGTGCTACATGCTCAAAAGGGATGGCTTCTGCTTGTCAAATTCTGTTTGCTTCATTGCAGGAAATTTCCTTGTGAGTAAGGAACCTCCACATCGCCCAGTTTTGCTCGACTTTGGGCTGACCAAGGAACTATCACTTCCTATGAAACTAGCTCTCGCAAAACTGTTTTTGTCAGCTGTTGAGGTTTGTCAGTATTATAAAACCACTTTGTGGTGCACACGTATCATTAGAACCATGACCACGTAGAGTTGACCAACATGAAGGTATACTTGATTGATCTGTTGGATGGGTCATTTCATTGGTTGATATCTTTTTTTGTTCCTTATTAAGTTGGTCAATACAAAAGTTCATTTTCTTAATTTGTTTAATTGTTATATGCATAATACTAGCTCAGCTTCTATGGTCAATCTGAAAGAAATACTGGTTAAAGTTAGTTGGTGAACAAGTCCAATAACCATTTTCATTAGCAAAATTTAGAGATAGTGAAACCAAAACTGAGAGCTTTAACTATTTTGTCAACGTTTTTTCGTCTCTTAAGGAGTTGGAAGTCCAAAAATGGGATTTAGGGAGTATTAAATTAATTAAGCTTTTATGTAACCATGTTGATAGTGTGGTTCGCTTTTCCTATACTTGTGCACAACTATGTTTAAATTAAACAAAACTATGGTACTAGTTATATTTATCGTTTTTGGTTATAAATTTTCAAAACATGGAATTGGTTTAACTAGGATATGACTTATGAGTTGGATTCTAGAGGTCACGGAACAGAGCAATCAATTGCTAATTTCATTTTGCTTTCAGGATTGTTCAATATATTTATTTTTATTGTAAACTTTCATCACAGTGGGACTATGTGGCCCTTCTATCTGCCTTGTCAGAAATGGGACTTAGGTTGCGTCTTGATGCACCGGAACAGGCTATGGAAGTTGCAGCTATCTTATTTGGTAGCTCAAACCAAGGAAATGAAACTAATGTATGTTTTATTTCTTGACTCTCGATTTTCTATTCAACTTCAATATGTGCTATTTTGTACTGAATACATTTATTTATTTCTTTAAAATCATGTTAAGGAAAGCACGGGTTCTTTATCAGAACAGAGAATGGAAAATTTGAAGGATACAGAGGAAAAGACGAATCTCAGTGAAAAAGAAGCTGAACCCTTCAATCCTGTATGTTGCACTTTCTTGCATATATTTAATCCATGTTTTATGGTGGTAACATGCTTGGTTTCAGGTTGATGCATTTCCCGGTGATATTGTAATGTTTACACGAGTCCTTGATCTTCTAAGAGGTTTGTCATGCATACAAACCTATATTGATTACATCAGCTCATTAAGAGAAAAAGGTATGCATGTTTAATTTTGTGTGACTTTAACATAGGGTTGTCTTCCACACTGAATGCTGGCATTGTACATATGGATGTCATGAGACCATTTGCGGAATCTGTTTTACAAGGGTAATTTTATCATGTGGTCATGTTGCTTCTCTTTCCCGTTTCCCCTTGTTGATCACTTCATTCAATTTTCAGAAGCTTTAAGAAACCAGCTGCGAATCCACACTGGATATGTGATACATCTATCCATTCCATTGCAGAATCAAAACTAAGACAGCTACTGATCGAGTTGGGGAATGATGATAAAATACTTGGAATTCAGGTGTGCAAGTAAATTTAACCATCTATAAAATAGTATAGTAGCCTGAATCATTTCTTCCAGATCATTTAGCATTATTATAGATTTCGCTCTCTTAAATGGCTGGCTCAGTAACTATTTCATGTTGCCTTTTGTAAGAGACCCTTCTGCTTTATATGTTTTAGTCAATCGTCTAGGTAAACAACCTACTCCTATTTACTATCATTGTTAGTATAATAACAAAAAGTGAGTACTGAGTTTGGTCATTTCGATTTCTGGCGCCAATAAAATATATTTCCCAAGTTGCTTTCCTTGCAAGAATGTTTTGTTTAGGTATGTGCCTATAAAGATGGAAAGGTTGTAGTTGATACTGCTGCCGGAATGCTTGGTAAATATGATCCTCGTCCAGTTCAGCCCGATAGCCTTTTCCCTGTATTTTCTGCAACAAAGGGCATCACGGCAGGGATGTTACATTGGCTGGTTGACAAGGGGTAAGATAGTACATGGACCAATTCTATGAAAAATATGTATCTGAATTGGCTCTATGCATATCTTCAGCTAAACGCTTGCCACGTAAATGTTGTATTATCACTTAAGGATCTCTTTCTTTTCTAGATTAATTTACTAGTTATGGATGAATGCCTAGCTTTGGTGGTAAGATTGCATGGCTACAAGAGAATTGTTCGGTATAACTTGGTTTAGTTGTAGCACATACTCAGTTGCTGTACGTGCTTTATGTTACAGTATGGTGATGGCTAGTTATACCCTAGTTTTTGGTCCAATAGGTCTTGTAAGTTGTCATGTTCAAATTTGAAATACCCTCTCTGACTGAGCATTTCATCTTGTAGAAAACTAAGGCTTGAGGAAAATGTTGCATATGTGTGGCCAGAATTTGCGTCAAATGGAAAAGATGTTATAAAGGTATTAAATTTTCCCTTATTTGCTAAATGTGTATATATCCATTTATGAAGTGAAGTTCGAAGATATGTTTTCTTTTCCATTATGTTATGTTATTTGTTTTCAGGTGTGTCATGTTCTTAACCATACATCGGGTCTGCACAATGCCTTGGCTGACCTTGCAAGACAGAACCCTTTTGTACTAACTGACTGGGATGAATGTATAACTTGTATGGCTATGTCCACTCCTGAGACTCAACCTGGCCAACAGCAGCTATATCACTATCTATCGTTTGGCTGGTTATGTGGTGGAACTATTGAGGTAGCAATCATAATTCTAATACACTAGTTTATGAATTGTATGTCATTAGCACCCTTCAAAAAGCAAGTGAAACAAATGGTGGGTAAGTAGAGTACTAAATTCACTATTTTTACCAACAACAAACATGGCAGTTATCCTAGAACAAAAGTAGTTCAATAAACATGGTACTAATCTTCCTCTTCCTCAGTCCCTAAAACGAACAAACAAGAGCGACAAGTATGAAGTAAAACCCTGACTACTACATATCTAAAGTTTCCTTTTAATCTAATGTCTTCAAAATTCACAGCATGCATCGAAGAAGAAATTTCAGAAGATTCTTGAAGAAGCGTTTATTCACCCCCTCAAAATTGAAGGCGAGCTGTATATTGGAATTCCTCCAGGTATGCATTTAGTTACATATGAGTCTCTTGTAAAACATATGAATTATGTGGTAAAGGAAATGTTTATACTTATCAGGCCTGGAGTCTCGACTTGCCTCGCTCATAGTAGACACAGACGACCTCGGCAAGTTTTCACCAAGTGGCAGGCCCAACACTGATCTGGCCTCAAGCTTTCCGATGGCACAATGTGCAACCTCTCTGCCAGCTCTATTCAACATGCTGCAGATTCGTCGTGCAATCTTACCTGCTGCCAACGGGCATTGCTCAGCGCGCGCACTTGCACGCTACTATGCAGCCCTGGCTGATGGCGGCACTGTCCCACCGCTGCATTCCTCTTCCTCCAAGACACCTCTTGGAAGCCATCCTCACTCCCCAAAGTTTCCTTCCACAAAAAGGCCAAACAGTAATAGAACCAATGTTAGTGGAGACATCGAGGAAGATGCTTCCACTTGTGCTTCTGTTAGCCAGATTTTCAGTAAAACGAGGGTTCAAGATGCTTTCATGGGCGCGGGGGAATATGCTCATTTAATCAAGCCGGGTGGGAGATTCGGGCTAGGGTTTACAAGGGTACATTCCAGGGATGGGTCTCTTACTGGTTTTGGACACTCCGGCATGGGTGGGTCTACCGGTTTTTGCGACATAGAAAACAGGTTTGCCATTTCTGTGACGGTGAACAAAATGTCCTTTGGAGAAGTCACTGCGAAAATCATTCAACTGCTTTGTTCAGAACTAAACATACCCTTGCCTGAGGACTAGGATGATTAATTGAGGATTCACAAAACACAAAAATTCATTTTATTCAGCACCAGATTTTGATTTCTTATACTTCCACATAGACAAGGACGTTCATTGAAACAGCATCCACGACCTTATCTAGCATTTGATCGCTCTCTTCAACAACCTTAGATTCTATGGGTTAGATTTCGATACTACGTAGTAAAACATGTACAAAATTGAGAGAAGGCCATGGTCACAACTGAATAGAGATGATTATAGGGAAATTGAGTAATTGTTAAAATTATGTCTATTTTTATCATTTTATCTTAAATATCTCTCTTTTCATGAAAAGATACAATGGTTCATGTTCATGTTTCTTAATGAAGGCTTCCCTTATCCTAAGACATGTCTTTTCCGATGTTCCTTTTTGATGTTGTAAGAGCAAGGACAATGTCTCACTGTCACGAACGTGGACAAGTTAGACTTAGTGGGCTCAAGTAGAGGAGAGAGAAGAGTGGTTTCCCCGGTGACATTAAATTTTCGAGGACAATGCAATGCCAACGAAATTAAATATTACATAATTTTTTATTCATAAATACATTAAAAAGTAGATAAAAAACAATAAAAAAAATGAACAAGGCACGGGAAACCCTAACCTCGATAACGTGAACATCACTTTGGGTTGTTCGAACGAGCGTCCACCATGCTTTCTTCGGGAACGAGCAGCAGAATTGCTTCTCAAACTCGTTGCAGTGTGGGCTTCAACCTAAGCCTTGGTCACCCCGGGCTCGTGTTGAGCCAAATACTGAGTCACGAACTCATTGTACGCGTTCATGAGCACGTTCCACTGATTCCAATGATCTTTGCACTAGCGAGTTCCCGGAAAAGACTGGCATAGTTCGACGGTTGGTCTTGCGGGAAGGCCACATGCACTGTTGCTTAATACTCCCGACCATTGTTGGTGGAGTGAAGCAACCGCAATAAGATCAAGAGGGTCTCCTCCTCTTCGGACTAGAGAAAATGTCAGGTGTCCATGTCAAAGAGTCGTCCCAGCTGAGGTGTCGAAGAGAACTAAGGTTGGAGATGAGAGTCGAGTTTGAAGTGTCACAGATTGTGAGATTGAAGGGCCGTGAATATAGGTATTTAATAGGGAAAAACTTTTTTTTTTCAAATAAATATGCATGTTGACCAGTCGTTGCGGCTTACGAAGCGACACGTCAACGTGGCTCAGAGATTCGAAAAATCCGATTCTCCAGCACGCCTGTTTGGTGTCGACTTCGTGCGTCGGCGCAAGAAAGAAAGCGCCACGGATTCTCCTCACGTTGTTTTTTCTTTAAGATGTTCAAATATTTTTCGATGTTGTAAGATGGTTGACAATTTTTTTTGTCTCTGTTGGAAATACCCATACCGTTTGACACACATTGAAACTCATAATAATGGTGGCCCATATGTATTCCTCTTCCTTTTATCCCTTTGATATTCTCTCTTCTACCTTTTATTTCATTCTTGTCTTCCTTTCTCCCTTTCATATTTTATCTTTTCAATCTCTTTTGTGAATCAAGAAGCAAAATATTTATAAATAAAAAATAGATAGATTCACATAGATGATGAGCACAGATTTAGAACACAACTTTGAATTAACTTATAGAAAACAATATCATAGATGATCTAAAAGCTAGAGAGATTTCAATCCTATTATTGCATATTCATGGCCCAAAGCCCTCACAACTGAACCCTAAACGGATTTTAATCCGTTTTCCTTCCAAATCAAAAGTCGCCATCACTCTGTTCTTCAAAAACACAAATAGTATGTGTGTCTACAGAAAGAGGCAACCCGAACCACCATCCCCGAATAGCCCAAATACCGAGGACATTAGGTTTGGTCGGAACTCCTCGTATCATGTTAAAACTTGTCAGATTTGATAAGATTCAGTCCTAGTAGATATGGTTCCAATTTCGCCTTTTGTGGACAACCCCTTTTAGGCTCGAGATGCCGGAGAAGAGGGATTGTAAAGAGTCCAGTGTTGAGTGCAATAACTTAAAGGTGGATTGAACTAACAAGGATTGTTGGAAAAATCAAGCTTAGTAGATTGATGAACAAGGAAAGTTACAAAGACGCCCTAGAGTGGGCTGTTTTTTACAAATTTTCTACTACTAAGCTAGCTAATTCAGAAACAAGCATACACCCAAATTCTCAATATTTTTTTTTGATACATCAATTTTCATGTATCAAGCGTTGGTAAGAGTCAACCTTACTTATGTAGAAGTAAGGGGGCACTACCACTTGATTTTCTTTTTATCAAGATTGATGTATCAAATGACTTTATTATGAGCTACCTTTATGTAGAAAGGAGCTCATCAATGTCACTTGACCCCACCTTTTATAAGAGAGAGAGAGAGAAGTCCAACAAGAGTGGGAGAGAGAAGCCCAAGAAGAAATGGGAGAAAATGGTAGGTAAATGGTACCGGCGTTGGAACTCGAACCCTAGTCAGAAGAACCAAAGTTCAATATATACCACCTCATGGAGAAGATTGAGATGCCTTTGGTTGCCACACTCGACTCTGAATGTGCAGGACCACAATGAAGAAGACGACAAAAAAACTTAACAGATATATCGGAGACCAATAGATCAAGGACGCATGGACTACTAACACAACCCACCGAGTAGGTGACACGTATACTACTAACTCAATGAAACGCACCGTTTTGAGACAAGCTCAACGGGTTATTGGAATTCAAGTAGACTTGAGCAACAAGTAAGATCTAACCATGCTCCCTCCTCAACATAGGCTTGACCTCTAGCCTAGATCTTGACAATCCAATCTGGAAATTGAGCCTGAACGATATAGGAATCCTCTCATATAGCATTATTAGAAGTAGAACTTTCCCATTGAATGATGTATTGAACCACATCATAATTATTCCTCTTGATCTGCAGAATTGCAATAGGATAGAGTTCCAACTGACCATCATAAGTAGTGGCTCGTAAGGAGTAAAGCTATATGTTCTTATGACCAAGCTATTTCTTCAATAACGACACATGGAAAATAGGGTGGATTTTAGAAGTCTCAGGTAGCCTTAATTTATAAGCAACATGACCATTCTTCTCAACAATTTGAAATGAACCATAGAACTTGGCTGTCACTTTCATGGATTTCCTAAGATTGATATGGTTGTCTATAGGGTTATAATTTCAAATACACCCAATCTTTAACAGGTTGGATTGTTCTTGTCTGTGCCTTAAAAAGTTCTTACAGATTTCACTTTAAAAGTTTCTCCCATGAATACAAAAAGAGATGGAGCATAGACATGCAAACGTCAAAAAGATACATGTCCAGAGTAGCATATTGATTGGTGTTATACTAGAACTAAGCTAAAGTTACCACTTGTTCCATTGCTTAGGGGCCTGGTGGGCCTTTTCTCTCAGATAGTTTTCAAGGCATTGATTCACCATCTCAGTCTGGCCGTCATTTTAAGGGTTATATGCAATTGAAAGGTTCAGTTTAACACCCGTAACCCTTTTGACTAACTCCCCCAAAAATGTGCTATGAAAAACCTTATCTCTATCAGAGAGAATTGAATCAAGACGACCATGAAGCTTGTAGATATGATTAAATAATAACTTAACAACAATTAATGTAGTATAGGATGTTGTAAAGCCAGAAAATGGGCACTTTTTGTGTACCTATCCATAATAACTAGGATAGAATCCTTGCCCTCAAAATTAAGCAGAACCTCAATATAATCCACAAAGATATGCTTCCTAGGAGTAATGGCTATAGGAAGAGGTTGTAAAAGACTTGGATAAGGGACATTTTCACCTTTACACCTTTTACAAATATCAGATTCCTAGAATTTTGTTATTGTAAACATCCTTATTCATATGAGTCCATAAAAAATGCTATTTAATTCTCTTTGCTGCCACATTGATTCTTGAGTGACCACCTAATGTTGAACCACGGAGAATGTCCATAACTTTATGTCTGATGTCATTGCTTTTTCCCAAGAAGATCTTACCATTAATGAGAACCATTCCTTGTTTGATCACATGATTAGGCAAAGAATGAGATGCCAGAGACAGTTGTAAAAGTAAACCCTCCACTTTATCATCATTTTCATAACTACTAAGCACTTTAGTAACCCAAGTTGGTTTTTAAAGTGGAGATTTCATGAAGAAAAGCTTGTTGCAACCTCGATAAGACATCAACATGTTTTTCCCTACCTTTTTATACTCAATCGTATAATTTAATCCTGTAAGTTTAGCGAGCTACTTGTGTTGAAAGGAAGTGGTAAGTTTTTGTTCCAAAGATAGTCCAAACTCTTTTGATAAGTTTTGATAATAAATTTGTTGTGGGATACATAGTTCCTCCACTGCTGAATACAAGAGGTCCTTTTTATAAGTGGAGAATCCTTTGCTTCTGTCACCCAAGGCATTTTTACTCATATAAGCAATAGGGTGACGATGTTGTATCAGCACACGCTTAATGCCATTATCACATGCATCAACTTCAATGAGGAATGGAAAAGAAAAATCAGGTAACTTTATGACAAGGTTAGTAGACATAGCCAATTTGAGCTCATTAAAAATTTCTTGAGCTTCAGGAAAACATTTGAAAGAGTTCTTCTTCAGATCAGACAAGGGCCTAGCAATGTTCCTATAACCTTTGTAAAATATTCTGTAAGAATCTGTTAATCCCATAAAACCTGTCCAGGATTTTAAGCTCTTTGGTGGGGGGCAATTAACCATTGCTTCAAATTTTTAGGATCAGTGTGGAAACACCAACATGAGTAATAATATGACCAAGATATTCAATTTGTTTTTTTACCAAAATCACACTTAGTTTAACAAATAACTATTCATCCACTAGGGTTTGAAAATACCAATTTTAGATAGTGAAAGTGCTCAATCCAAGCCTTGTTGTAAATTAAGATATCCTAAAAAAATAAGTGTAAATTTCCTTAGAAATTTCTTCAATACCTCAATGCTTGAAAGATAGCATGAGAATTTGTTAAGCAAAAAGGCATAACCTTGAACTCGTGGTGACCTTTATGTGTTCTAAATGCAGTTTTAAATTCCTCCCATTCCTTAATCCTAATCTCAGGTCAATTTTGGAAAAAATAGTCGCTTTCTTACAGCTTGTCAAGAAGTTTGTCAATAATGGGGATGAGAAACTTGTGTGTTGACAGTTTGATCATTAAGCTGTTGATGAGTCCTAGACTCATATGCATTTTCAATGCTATACCCTCGCATTTAAGCATGTTTTCCCATTTGAAAGAACAATAATTAGATTAGTTTTTAATAAAACTTTAAAGGATATTATTACCGCGACTTGCTGTTCTGATGACATGACTCGAGGATGTAGCAAGGAAGGGACTGTTGGAGGCAAGGAGATCACGAGAACGAAGACCTGATAAAGAGGAAGCAGTCTAATCAACATTCAAGGATCCAGAATTTTTCAAGAGCCGATTGACCATTTGACCCTAGTCGATGGGTCGCTCGATGTTGAGATGAAAGAGATGAGTCGACAAGGCACACGTTGGATGATGCGGATGCATCTTGATGTCTAAATCGACATTTTTATACCCATTCTTGAACTATTTTCGCTCCCAGTTGAGTTGATATTTAATAAAAATGCCTTGTTCTCTATCACGGGTGTGTTATGGCTATGACAGGTGAGATCAGTGTGAAAAGAGGGCATTTCAAAGAGAAAAGGTGGACTTGGGCCAATACGGGCAGACTTATGCTAGTAAGACTGCCTGTAACGGTCCTAGTCACACCCGTATCAAGGCTGATCAAGTGGAGAATTGTTAAGGAGCCTTGGGAACAATACATGCACAATTACGCCCATAAGTGTGCATGTATCTCCACCCGTTATGCCAAGGATCAAGCCGAAGTCCCTGACTAATACGAGGATTGATACACCCGTATTGAGTACCAGCTGAGATATATTACGAAGTCAGGAGTCATTGGAACGAGACGGGCGTAGATAAGCCCGGTTTGCCACCCGTTACCGGCAGGGATACGCCCGTATTACTCTCAGAATAGGAAATTACAGGTTTACCCCTACGATTTCAGAAGTTAGAAAGGGGGGATTAGGTTTGTGATCGACTCATTCTGAATTCTGTACGGGAGAGAGCTGAGAATAGGGAGAGCAAGGCAAGGAACTCTTGGAGAGGGGATTTTCAGTTCCTTACGGTATTGTGTATCAAACAATTATTTATTGACTATGATGATGTTTTCTTCTCTATTTTTCTGTGTGTCGTTGATTATGAAAGGGATTCGGGCTAAAAGGCAGCGGACAAAACAACAAAAATCCCGAAATCCTAACCTCGGATCCATGTGATTCGATTAACCAACACAATCAGAAAGATAAGAAACGATACCT
>JAYMSW010001159.1:0-17681 GCA_036897725.1 Erodium texanum | reverse complement strand
TAAAGATCGATGCATATAAAAAAAATAAGACATGTTATAAGGCATAATTTTTCAAATTTCTCAAAATTTATTTGGCTCGGAAATAAAAACAACCTAGGGTTCTCCTGCACGATGAAGCTAACCCGTCCTTGTCGGTACCCGAACAACGTCCCGGTGACATGCCGGTTCTTTTTCTCCGTCAAGGCACGGATGGACACGAGGGTGATGATCGGGAGTGACCGGAACACATTCCGAAAAACCCGGAGGGCCCTCTTCTGGCCCTTCCTCCGATGAGGCGGGAGGAGGGATGTTTCCAATTGACGTTGCGGGTTCGGAGTTTTTAAGGTGGTCGTGACTGGAACAACCGACGACGTGGACAAGGTCGAAGATTGTGTTTCCGTGGAGTTGGGGGCGGTGGTGGGCCCAGAATGTACCGGCTCTCCCGAGGTCGTACGTGGATATGCAATCGCATGCTTGGGCGGGAACATTGGCATGAGACGTACGGACGGTGGGAGAGACAGTGGGCCCATAAAAAGAGTTCGACACGAAACGTGAAAATTGTCGAAGAAAGAGGTTTGGTTTGGTCGGTTTGGTTGACGCTCGATTCTAGGTCTTGTAGTCTCTACACTTGTTCCGATGTTTTGGTCTTTCTTTTCTATTTTTTACGCGCTCATTAATGTTTTTGTGTATATATAGAGTTTCTATAATTAGGAAGATCCTCTACACAATTTTTTGTTCAGTATATGTAAAGCAATAAATGAACTTTATTTATCATGTTCTTTTTTTAAAAGAATTTATCATGTTTTAATCATCAATTTCTAATGATTAATTATCATAACATGTGTCATTGTTTATTCCTCATTAAGATATCATATTCATCTCCACTAATATATATGTCGGCTTTTAATTGATGTCATAGTAAGCTCTTTGGTTATCGTTTATTGTTCTAAACTAATAAATATCAGTTGCTCGAAAAAAAAATTCAAATTATAAGTCCCTTATTTAGTTACTCATTTTTTAGTTTTTTGAAAAAAAAAACAATAGATTCTTATTAGACGGAAGTATATGTCGAAATATAGGAGTAAACTAGATAAGTTATGTCAGACTAGAGACTCATGTTAACAAGAAGTTACATTCTAAGCTATTCTTACAAGAATACGTATTAACCTTTGCAGCGGTCTCATTTTGAACTAAATATAACTCTAGTCTATTAGTATAATAATTACACACCTAAGTAAGACTGAACTGACACCTTATTGACGACCACGTGTCGCCCACAGGCCACTCGCTCCGCCGCCTCCACACACCTCAAAACCAACGCTCACGCACATCTCCCTCGGATGCAGATGGAGAAACATATCTGAGGATAACCAACCGCCGGCGAAGAGAAAACCAATGGTGCCATGCCACCGAAAAAGAGAAAGCAATAAACATGCCCTCCGCCTTTGCCAACCCTGCAGGCGGCGACGAATGAGTGAAAAACTGAGAAAAAGAAAGTTGAAGAAAGATGCCGAGAGATAGGGAGAGGAGGTGACTAGGTCAAACTGAGGAATAGAAGAAGTTAGGGTATATATATATCTTTGTTATATTGTAATACGATATATGTAATATATAAGAGCATCCACAGTGGTGGATTCCCCCGGCTTCTTCCTATGCGACTAGTGTCGACTTCTGATTAACACGCCACTGTGGGGTCGATTCCGAGTCAACTTGTTTTAGGTCGAAGAGGCGGAGCCAGGAATATAATTCAGGGTGTTCCACCAGTAATCGATAAATATAAAGAAAAATCCATGATAAGAAACATACGAATGTTACATGTGAAATGTATTCAATTTTACATAAAATTAAATGTACATATCCCATTCTAGTTTAAATGTAATCACATACAACTCTTTAAAACCAAATTTATGACACGAAATAAGCACTTGTTTTTAAAATAATAAAAATTTGTCACAAAGGAAACAAGACGTTTGGATTTATGATGTTTTACGTGCCGTTAATCCATATTCAGCACATTAATAATCTTCAGGTTATCATGAGATAATACAACTTGTTCATAAAACTCTTTCTATCCATCAACCCTCGTTTCTTCGTTTTTCGAAACATTTTCTTATTGATATAGACAAGTTTCATATCATTCACAATATCTTGATTACCACTTTGTAATATTGGAGACAAATCATTTGTTGCCGCTAAAACACCAACCATTAAGTGCAACATAAAAACAAACCAAAAGTTTGTATGACAAGTAACAAACTAATTTCCTTTAAAACAACGATAATTATAATTAGATACTTGGTTAAAATGAGTAAATTCTTTTTACCTCATCTTGACCATTTGGATGGTAATCAAGAGTTTGAGTTCTTTTTGCAGGATTGAACTCTAAAAATATGTCCATTCTTAAACTCCCCATTTAAAAATTGTAGTGATGGTTCACAAACCATCACTCAAACTTGAGCCTCTAAACAACTCTCTTGAATGTTTGACTCGAAATGTTTAGCTCTCTTTATTCTTGTGTTAAAAATTTATGGAAGTTCATACTTTTGCTATTGCATGTTGTAGCCAAGAGAGAGAAACAGAAATAAGTAAGAATGAAACTATCATTTCTTAAACTTCTCTTATTTCTCGTGTCCCTACACATTTTTTTCTTTAGTATCTTATAGCCACTCAAACATACTAACTTATCAATATTAAAGTTAGAAAACAAATCTTTTGAGTAAAAGCATATTTCATTTACGTTCTTAATGTATTTTTTCACTTTAGAAAATTGATATCTATATGATATCGAATTATTGGAAGGTGCACCAGGGGTTTGAAGGTAAAAAAAGAGTGTTTTGAAGTAAAAATTGGTCAAACACGTATCAGATCTTCAAATGATCATAACTTCTTCATACAAACTCCGATTTAGGCCCGTAAGATATCAACTTGAAGGTAACTGAGAGCTCTACGATATTTTCAAACTTCACCGGACTCTAAACCCCGCTAGATCCGGCCCTGGGTAGCTAGCGGCCACACTTTAGAATCTCCATAATCAAATAGGTTAGATGACCTTAACAATTACTTTGACAAGAAACGTAAGTAACGTATGGGTTGGACAACTCGGGTTTTTTTTCTAAGAAACACACTGTTACTTCGACCGGTACGTTGTCGTATTGAGAGTGAATATTTGATTATTTACGAGGAGGCTTCACTCGTGTCAAAATGACCTTCTACTTTTTTTACGTAGCATCATCAATGAAAATTAGTGGAAAATCTACAAAATTAGCCACATGCATGACATGTGATACTCTTATTTTTCAAAAATACCAAAATTGTCCGTCAAACGCTAAATGACAAAACAACCGCCAGAGACACCAGTAGATTACAAATCTGACCGCTGTCACTACCGAACCTACACAGGTCCGCCGTCAAACAGCTCAATATCAATCACCACAATCGGACCTGCACAAGTCTGTCACATTGTCATGACTTTTGTACACAATTCCTTTTTATTAAAGTTCTTCAAAAGACATCCATTTTATACAATTTTTCTTAAATTGATCAACATCATTTTAGGCATCCATATTCGCTATAAAAATTTTCCCTTGATCAACATCATTTTTGTGATCAACATCAACAATTGCAACAGCTTGTGCATGGAGACGAACTTCATTTTCTGATTCGTCCTTGGTGGTGAACGCTTCGGGCCTGAGATGATCATCGGTCATGTCACTGTTATAAGCATACGATGCCAACAGCACATACGAGCAGACCAATAAACATGTAAAAGTGACTAGTGCTATGAAGCTGTAGTACTTGTACAGAATGCTGGACTTTGTATCGTCACCGAACCAATTACTTCTGGATATGAGGAGAAAGATTATGGAAAGGAAGCTTCCAGAGGCAGTAACAAGGCCGTTGAATTCATCACCGTAGCCTCTGATTGGTCGAGGGACCTGATAGTCATAGAACTCAGCCAACCCGTCCATTCCAAGCCCTTCCGCGAACCCCGACAAGCAAAACTGTGGCACTAGCACCCACTTAGTTCCCGGGAAAGCCTCCTCAATCTTCCATGCCACGGTAAAGCAAGCGGTACACATGAGCATTCCCAACCAAATCCTCAGTTTTAAGAAAGAATACCTTTTCTCGGCATCAGGCATCCTCCCAGAAATCCAGTCATACAAATGAGAGATCGAAACCTCTGATACGGTACTAGCTACAAGGAGGGTAGTGGCACTTATTGGGCCACTATCATCAGCTTGGTCCACGAAGAGAGTGTTCCATGTTGCTCGCGCTACACCAAACCCAAAGAACACAACCCATATGGGAACCATCCTCAGTATGTGCTTTGTTTCTTGGACTTCCCTTACCGTCCTACGTTTCCTTCCTTGTTCTTCCCTGATCGATTCCTTAACGGCTGCTTTGCCCCCCCATCCACAGAACCGAACATCGGGCAACAACCGTATGCTGTCATTTCCCCTGCTCCGGGAGAAGATGTTTTCGGGACGTAACCCCTTCAAAGAATTGTTATGGAAGAATTTTTTGAAACTGGTGGGGTACTGGGCATTTATTTTCAAGATTGCGACGGTAGGGGGGCAAATTCTGGGCTCTACGTGATGGTAGGAGGAGGAACCGCAGAAGAAGCAAGCGCAAGAAAGTGCCAACATAGAGGATGAGACAACCAAGGTCTTTTGCCACCCAGAATTGTCTAAGAGAATGATGGGAACGAGTGCCAGTAACCATGAGGCAAGAGTCCAAGCTTTGAACCGAGCATCCCGTCTCTGGTAGTCTTCTTCTCCTTGGGTCTCGTGGAAACATAACTGTCCACGGAAGAAATTGTCTAAAATAGGCTTGGATCCAGCTTTACCCACTTGTATCAACACCAACCCCACAATCATGTACCAAATTCTGACCGCGATAGCCTTGTATGCAATTAAGCAAAGTAATACCAATCCCTGCACACAATTTAAAACAAATACTGTATGTTACTACTTGTTACCTTTATTCTGCATCATGGTATGTTTGTACTCTTTTTCTTTTTTGAAATAAAGCTTGCTTCCAATGTTATATATCTATGATATGTTTGTACTTGGTATTCTACATTTGAATCAAAAACCATATATAGGGGGTGATCATGATTAGAGTACCCGGCTGTGACAAATTTTGAAATATCAAACTAGGAGTTTCAGGTCACCGGTCCCACTCTTGCTCTGTCTTAAAAGACAGGTTTTGGACCAGTTAAAATCAAACATATCCAATTAAATCCGCGTCATACTATATTGAAGAGTAAAAACAGAACAAAAAATTGAATAGACCCCAGAATTTTGACCTCAAGAGAAAGAGGGGTTCATTAGGTAGAAGATTAAGTCTTACCATCTCATATTAAGCGACGTGGGACTTCTATTTTGACCCGTCTCACTTGAATTTGGATTTAACATAGAAAGTATTTGGAAATATTCATGGTAATAACTTACCGCGATATAGAGAGATGTTGAGCAGAAAATAACTTTCTGATGACACGCATAGGAGATAGAGATAGCAGTCATAAGGATCCGAGTTAATCCTGAAATCGCTTCTCCCATATTGGTTAAAGCAGCTGCGTCAGCTATATTCCCATCATCCGAGTTCTCGGTGATGAATGTTATCAGGACACTCACCACCACATAGTTCACAAACTTATGTGTTATAGCCAGACCTACGCACCAAATTGATATTTGATAATAAACTCTAAAGTATACGTGGTTGATTACTACTAAAAGAACTTAATAATTGAAAGTAGTTAATCAATTACCTGAGACAAAAATGGCACTTCTGCAAAATGGGACATAATACTTCCAGCGGGATGTCAACCATCTAACAAATGGCGACGGTGAGAAGAAATGACAGCCAACCCGAATCCCTATCATACCTTTCGATTCTCAGTCGAAATGATTTACTCCAGATCTCTCGGTTTCCCCAGATATCTTCCCTATTATCAGTTTGTTTTGTAAAGCAACATGAGGATAAATGACAGAAAGCAATAACAACAGTTTACTTGCTGAGTCTCAATGTGTATGAATCATTTAATTAGAACGCAGACGCCAAGTCAACTTCAAGTCGTCTGGAAAGTGTATATAATAAAGATACGAAATGATAGGCACTTCGAGGAAAGCTTCACTACAAGAGAGGAAAGTTAATGCCATTTTGAGGGGGGGGCCTTTTTTGTCCGACTTTGTCTTTATTGTTTTGTCATCTCTCCAGTACTACCCTCTTATGTTTTTACCACATCTTTGGGACAATCGTAAAAAAAAAAAAACGTGTGTTTTAGATCTTTGGTAAAAAAGCGATTATGTGTTTTTAATCATTATGGATCATGTACTATTTTTAATCACGTACCCAAAAAGCCGAAGCCGGGCAAGGAGAAGATGGGAGTGGAATTGAGTGAGGCGAAAGGTGAAGAACATCAAGTGCCGAACAAAGGCTGAGTGATGATGGGTTTGGTTAGAGTCAGCTGAATGTATTTGTTCAAGTGTTTGATTGTTTTGCAATGTAGTATATCTGGTTTTGTGTGGAGTTTCAAATTGTGGAAAATAAAAAAATGACTGTTAAGGTATATAAAACTCATGTTGAAAAAATGTAAAATAAAAGACCAAACATAAAGGCCCTCATCATGCATGTGACCGTTTTGATTAAAAGAAACACTTAAACCAGAAAGTTAGAAACAAACGCAATATCAGATATGAATACCAGAAGCTCTACTTTGCTCTGGGTTTGTAATAGGAAGCTTAACAACTTACATACTAAAAATAGTAAAGGATTAAATCTCCTAGTCTTACGCCAACAACTAGTGACTAAGTAAAACCTGACTTGACTTATTGACTGAGCTACTTTACCAAACAAGACTATATCTAACAGCATGAGTGGTATAATACAATTTCCATTGATCCCTCTATGGAGCCTCATTATTGCGGCCAGCAGAAGCAATTTCAGCAGTTTGTGCATGGAGACGAGCTTCATTTTCTGATTCGTCTTTGGTGATGAGCGCTTCGGAGTTGAGATGACCGGTTCCATCATCAGTCATGTCACTGTTATAAGCATAGGATGCCCAAAGCACACAAGTGCCGACCAATAAAAATACAAGATTGATTAGTGCTATGAAAATGTAGTACTTGTGTAGATGGCTGGACTTTAAATCATCACCCAACCAATTACGTCTGGATATGAAGAGAAAGATTATGGAGAGGAAGCATCCAGCGGCAGTAACAATCCCATTGAACTCATCACCATAGCCCTTCATCGACTGAGGGACCTGATAGTCATAGAAATCGGCCAACCCGTCCATTCCAAGACCCTCAGCGACTCCAGACAAGCAAAACTGTGGCACTAGCCACCATGTATTTTTCTGCAAATCCTCCTTAGTATACCTTGTCAGGGCAAAGCAAGCGGTACTCATCACCATTCCCAACCAGATCCTGAGTTTCAAGAAAAAATACCTCTTTGGGGCATCAGGGATCCATCCAGAAGTCCAGTCATACATATTAGAGACCGAAACTTTTGACACGGTACTAATGACAAGGAGGGTAGTGCTACTTATTGGAGGACTATTTGACGTGTTGTCAGCTTGTTCTACGAAGAGAGTGCTCCATGTTGCTCGCGCTACACCAAACCCAATGTACACAACCCATATGGGAACCATCCTCAGTATGTGCTTTGTTTCCTGGACTTCCCTTACCGTCCTACGATTCCTTCCTTGCTCTTCCATGATCGATTCCTTAATGGCTGCTTTGTCCACCCATCCACAGAGTCGAACATCAGGCAACAAATATACGCGATCATCCCTGGCCCGGGAGAACATTTTTTCAGGATGCCACTCTGACTCCTCCAAAGAATTGTTATGGAAGAATTTTTTGAAGCTGGTGGGATACTGGGCGTTTCTTTTCAAGATTGCAGCCGTGAGGACGTGAAAGGCGACAGTAGGGGGGCAAATTTTGGGCTCTACGGGATGGTAGAAGAAGGAACCGCACAAGAAGAATGCGCAGGAAAATGCGAGCATAGAGGCTGAGACAACCAAGGTCTTTTGCCACCCAGAATCATCCATCAGAATGATGGGAACAAGTGCCAATAACCATGAGGCAAGAGTCCAAGCTTTGAATCGAGCCCCGACTCTTTGGTCGTTTTCTTCTCCATTGTCATTCTCCTCGTGGAAACATAATTGTTCACGGAAGAAATTGTCCAAAATGGGTTTGGATCCAGCTTTACCCACTTGTATCAACACCAACCCCACAATCATGCAGGAAATATTCGTGGGGATAACCTTGTTGTATGCAACGAGGCTAAGTAATATCAATCCCTGCACGCCATTTTAAAAAATATGTCACTACTTGTTACATTTAAGTTTACCTCAATTTATATGAATTGTATCGAATGGTGCTTATATGATTCTAACACTTTTTAATTCATCAGGGCTAGCCCAATAGTTAAAGGAGTTATTTCTTTTGATCATTATAGATCGAATCCTAGTGGAGGCAATAATTGTTATTTGAGTTCTTTGCAATTACTTGTCTTCAGGAGCAGATTTAGTGGGGCAAAGGGCTGGAAAATTTTCATAAAACTATAGAGCTTTCAGAACTATATCATTGTTGTTGATATGTAAGATGCCGACGTTTCTGCTTCCTCAATACAGACAACAGAGCCGATCCCTTGCACCACTCCAAATCTTCTGAACCATTTGCAAGGCAACACGTGGCACATCAAAAGAGCCGTTGCAATGTCCCCTCTATTGTTTTTTAATCATTTTTTCCTACAAATATAAGTCTCCAAGCTTACAAACTCTCTCTTCCTACAATTTCCACACAATTTCAATACTCTCATTTACAAACTCTCTCTTTCTTTATCATTTTCTTCTCAAATTAGAAAACCTTCATCCTCGGCTGGGGTTAGAGTTAGATTAGGTCTGATTTTAGTGCGTTTTTTTAGCAGGTTAAGTCCTTACGTTAGGTCCAGTCATATGCAACCGAGAATTCGCTCGATGAGGACTGCGGGAATTAATTTCCCTAGACTTGGTACTATGAGGACCCTAGCCCGGTCCGACCACATGCTTGTAAGGTATATCTTTGGAAATATATAATATTGGGATAAGCTTTACTTCAACAACAAAATAAAAAACTATCTATTTGAGTTTTTTCTAAATGGAGATTTAACAATACATTATAGAAACTATTTTGAAATATTCTTTCTAACTAATAAAACATAAACTAGCCAAAATAGAATTAATCTTACCGCAATGTAAAGAAATGTTGAGCAGAAAATAACTTTCTGATGACACGCACAGGATGTAGAGATAGCAGTCGTAAGGATCCGAGTTAATCCTGATATCGCCTCTCCCATATTGGTTAAAGCAGCAGCACCAGCTAATTTTACATGGGACTTATCCTCGATGAATGTTACCAAGAAACTCACCACCGCATAGTTGACATACTTATGCGTCATAGCCAGACCTATGCAGTCATGCATACACCAAATTAAACTTGATAATGAACTCAAAAGTATACACAATCTTAACATATATATACGCGGTTAAGAGAACTTAATAATTGTAAGTAGTTAATTAATTACCTGAGACAAAAAGGGCACATTTGCATAATAGGACATACTTCTCCCAGCGGGAGGTCAACCATCTAAAAACTGGAGATGATGATGAGAAGAAATTACAGAAACTCTCACCAAGCGGAAACCCTAACATATCTTTTAATTATCTTCCAAAATGATTTACAGTTTTGGTGGAACTTTTGTTGTAAAGGAGAGGAAAGTGACTATGAAGTTTGGCACGATGATTCCTTTCTCTTTGTAAAGTAAAAAAGAGAAGAAATGACAGAAAGCAAGAGGGACCTTTTTGTTTGGCACGATGATTCCTTTCTCTTCAATCAGAACGCACCATGAAGTTTGGCACGATGATTCCTTTCTCTTCAATCAGAACGCACCACGAAGTCGTCGGGAAGACTATTATAAGAGGTAAGAATTGATAGGCATTCGTGAAAAGCTTCACTACAAGAAAATGAGGCAAACAAAGCCATTATGAGGGGGACCTTTTTGTTTGTCAGACTTGCCTTTACCGTTTTCTCATCTGTCCACGTTACAGTGTATTATTATAATTAACCCTTTAACTACCCGTTTATGCTTCCAATTAAGTTGATTTCTTACTAGGTATTAGAGTTAGTTTCTCCCAGACAGTAATGGAGCAAACTTTTTCATTGAGTTGGGGTATTAATAAATCTTTTAGGGGTAAATTATAAATGTTTATGCTAATGTAGACTAGGTTTCATATATATCTTATCTAAGAATCAATCTGGACTTTTTGATTTGTACAATCTAAAGTTCCATGTTCAAAATAGATTCAATAATAACGAAATTGTAAATATATAGAATTTTAATTTTTTTTATTTACCATTAATCAATTCACAACCTCCAACCTTAAAAACAAACAGAAAATCTAACTCTTTTTTCAAAAAATTGAAAATACAAGTTATAAAATTGAAATATAAGTCAAAATATCTTATTCTTTTTCAACTTTATTTTTATTACTTGTTTTATGATTATTATAATTTTATTGTTTTATTTTTAAGGTTATTTACCATTAACTGTACTAACGTCTTTTACTTAACTGCACTAACGTAATGTGCTACTAATAAAATACACTACCTTTTGCGAAGTTAACAAATTTTACAGTTCTGTTACAAAATCTATTAAAGTACTGTTTATTTTTTTTCTTCCCAAAATGACGAAAATGCCCTTAGGATAGAAATTTTGAATAAATCTGTTTTTTTTTCTTCTTCTAAAAATCTGATATTTCGAAATAAATAAAATGTGGTATTTTCCCAAAAAATAAACTTTAAAATAAAAATGATTTTTATTTCTTTTATGATTTTTTTCACTTTAAGTTTTTTTTTTCTATGACTCGGTTAGATATTTTCTAAACTTCTACAACAAATACAAAAAAAACAAAAGGAAAAAAACAAAAAGTTAACTAACTATTAAGTTATTTATTTATTTAAAAACAAAACAATGAAAAAGGAAGAGCAACATCTCTCTCTGTGGATTGCCGACGGACTTCACCGACTGGCTCGCGAACTAAATGATTGGGTTCCAACATGGATTCGACGGTGGTAGCTTGTTGCAACGTCGGCTTCTTCCCCGGTGAACTTGGACATGGAGGCGTCGTTGCCAGTAAGCGCCAATTCCAGATATGACCTCGATTTCCGGCATCCGGTGGAGTGGGCTCAAACTCATAGGCTCCATCGTCGATGCGTCATCTTCTTCCTCTATGGCCAACGACACCAATTGAGTCGAGGACCTTTAATTTAAGCCGAGTACCTTCGATTCGGAGCCATCGACACCAATCGAGTGAAGATCCAGATTTGGTCGTCTTCTCCATGGACTCCAATCGAGCCGGAGCAGAATTCACCTTCTTCCATGCGTCGTCTTCGAGCCTGAAAAACAGCGTCCCTCATTGTCAGAGAACCCCGATTCCGACACATTCATCTTCTTCCTCCGTTGTCAATTGTTTTTTAAGTTGATTAACTAAATAAGTTTATATTTAGTTAACTTTTCTGTTTTTCCTTTTATATTTGTCGTAGAAATTTAGAAAATATCTAACATAATTTTTTTAAAAAAACTTTAAAAAATCATAAAAGAAATAAAAACCGACACGACCAGGAATCTCACCGCTGTTTATCTGCTCCCTATCTCCCGATTCAGTTTGGGATTGAAAGAGATGTTGTATGGTTTGTTGTTAAGAAGGGAGAAAAGGGGGAAAAATCAAGAAAGTGTTTCCAGATCTAAAACTTTAGGGTTTGAATCTATTTTTTTAGGTTCATGGTTTCAAATTTGTATTGATTATGTTATTAATCTGATTTGTTATTGAATTTTGTAATTCGTAATTGAAATCATAAATTTTTGCATTCATCGATTCAGTATTAGTATTCGATTAATCTAAAGCATACTAGATCGAATTAAACATCTTACAAAAGGAACATTGCTTCGTGCAAATTATGTGCTAGTAATATGAGATCCTTGAAACCATTGCAAATAACAGTAGTGAGAGGGGAAGACAAAGTAGCTCCGTGCGACGTGTTCGCGGTGGAGTTCCAAATCTGTTCGGTAGACTGAGCTGACGGTGGGGTGTTTCATAATCGGACAGTGGCACCGACGAAGAAGGAGAGAAGAAACAGCGTCAGACAAACAATTTTGTAAAGATGTTGATTGAGAAAGGAAATGGTTGGCGTCATGAATTGTAACAAATGAAAGTCCACTATTATAAAGTGCAGAAAACTATTTTCTTTTTTTTTGACCGTTCTAAACTACAATTATCCCTAGAAAAATTTAGGACTATTTACACAAAATCTGGTAAAAAGAAGCCTCTATGACGAAGCCTCATTCTTGTGGTCAACACCAACAATTTCAACAGCTTGTCCATGGAGACGCACTTCATTTTCTGACTCGTCCTTGGTTATGAGTGCTTCTGACTTGAGATGACCTCCAGCCATGTCACTACTATAACCATACGATGCCAACAACACATAAGAGCCGACCAATAAACATGTAAAAGTGACCAATGTTATGAAAATGTAGTACTTGTATAGATGGCTGGACTCCAAATTGGCACCGAACCAATTACTTCTGGATACGAACAAACAAATTATGGCAAGGATGCTTCCGAACCCAGTAACGAGGCCATTGAATTCATCACCGTAGCCTCTCATCGGTCGAGGGACCAGATAGTCATAGAACTCAGCCAACCCGTCCATTCCAAGCCCTTCCGCGAACCCGGACAAGCAAAACTGTGGCACTAGCACCCATATATGTTTCGGTCTTGCCTCCTCAATCTTCCACGCCACAACAAGGCAAGCTGTACTCATCAGCATCCCCAACCAAACCCTTAGTTTCAAGAAACGGTACCTCATTCGGGCGTGAGACATCTGTCTAAAAGTCCAGTCATACAAATGAGAGACAGAAACCTGAGATACGATGTTAAGTACAATGAGGGTGGTGATGGTTAAAGTGCGACTATTTTGCGCGTAATTGTCAGCTTGCACGAAGAAGAGAGTGTCCCATGTTGCTCGCGCCACACCAAACCCACAAAACACACCCCATATGGGAACCATCCTCAATATATGCTTTGTTTCTTGGACTTCCTTTACCGTCCAGCATTTTCTTTCTTGTGATGATTCCTTGATCGCGGCTTTGTCCACCCATCCACAGAATCGAACATCAGGCAGCAAATATACACGGTCGTTTCCCCTGGTCCGGAAGAAGAAGTTCCCGGGACGCGACTCCACCGAAGAATTGGGCATGAACTGGTCAAGACTTGAGGGATATTGGGAATTTATTTTCAAGAGTGCGGCCTTTAGGACGCGAAAGGCAACAGCTGGGGGGTAAATTTTGGGCTCTACGCTATGGTAGAAGGAGGAGCCGCACAAGAAGAACGCGCAAGAAAGTGCCAACACAGAGGAAGAGACGACCAAGGTCTTTTGCCACTCAAAATTGGCCGTGAGAATGATGGGAACAAGTGCCAATAACCATGCGGCTAGAGTCCAAGTTTTGAATCGAGCCTCTTGTCTCTGGTAGTCTTCTTCTCCTTTGGTCTGGTGGAACCATAATTGTTCACGGAAAAAATTGTCTAGAATAGGCTTGGATCCAGCTTTACCCGCTTGTATCAACCCCAAGGCTACAATCAAGTATGGGATTTTGATGGCAAAAACGTTGTATGCAATAAGGCAAAGTAGTACCAATCCCTGCACATCATTTTAAAACCATGCCAATATGTCTCACACAGGGGAAGAAGGTTATTTCCCTTCATCACTTGTAAATTTATAGGAGATCAAGACGCATTTGTCGCATAAGAAAGAAAGGGTAAGATTGTTTGACCATATCTTTAGGTGGGCAAGTCAAATAGTCTTGGTCGTCTAAAGACCAACTCCTTCATAGGCAGAGACAACATGTTTTCATGCGATTTATGTGTGTTTGAGCTTCCAATAACACGCATATATACAATTTACACAATGTTTTTGAGTAATAGAAAGAATATCTTACAGTGAGGTAGGCAGATGTTGAACAAAAAATAACAGTCCGATGAGACGCATAGCAAGTAGAGATAGCAGTCATGAGGATCCGAGTGAAGCCTGAAATCGCATCTCCCATATTGGTTAAAGCAGCAGCATCAGCTATATTCTCGTCATCCTTGTTATCGGTGATAAATATTATCAAGTAACTCACCACTGCATAGTTCACAAACTTATGCGCTATAGCCAGACCTATATATATACATACACCAAATTAATCTTGGTTATAATCTCTATGAACATAATAATATATAATCAATATATGCTGTTAATTACCAGTAAAAGAATTATTACCAGAGATAAATATGGCACTTCTGCAAAATTGGACATAATACTTCCAACCCATATTCTAAAACAGAGTGATGATTAGAAGAAACAACAGAAACTATCCTCACTTCTTTGCTTTCTCTCTCAGCTCATCTGCATATATACGAGAAGTTTCCGATAAAGTACTCAACTTATAGATAGATATATAGTGGCTGTTTCGTGAAACTCTTGCTATAATAACGAGAGAAAAGTGACTACGAACGTACCTTGGACTGGTGGTGTGATTAGTCTCAAATATAATGAAGACCAGAAGAAATATACGCGTGGACCGTGAGATGGCGATATGTTGAAAATATAGATACATTAACTAGCTTTGATTTTGAACAAGTCAATTCATGAAAACTAACAAGATTTGCATTTGTGGTGGGTTTCTTAGACAGTTGGGTTAAGTTTGCATTTGTGTTTGACAATCTTAATCTAAAAAAAAATGTATTAATTGTTCTTTCTTGGTTTCCCATCACCATCTTCCAGAACATAAGCCTGTGCTTCAGCGTTCTTAGATTACCTAAGACACAAGCAATGATACCTTAAGTGATAAGCAAAAGGAAACAGATACTACTCCTCCTACAATAGCATTTCCTCAAATAGATATGAAATTTATTTAACAGTTAAAATGCCATATATTCTTCCACTTAATTCTACCCACCCTCTAGCTTCATATATGTTGTAATACAAAGCTTCCTTTCCTAAATAAACATTGGAATATATATTTGCTACAAATTGGGAAACAGAGAAAGAAAAAAAGATTATCAGTTTTTTTGCTACAAAGTAAGATGGTGATGGTCTACAAAGTAAGCTTTTCTATGCAAATTTGTTGTGAAACTTGAGCTTCATGTGTTGTCCGGTGAGAATTGATGATCTGCACCAATCGACCAGCGACAACTTCCCCTTCGATATGTGGGAGGAAAATGATTACCTGAAAGTCATAACATCATTATATGAATAAAGCAGAGGAACAATGAAATCATGTTTAATGACAAGTGCATTGCCTGAGGTTTCAAGCAGCTGCAATCCATGTGACACTAGAACAAGAAAGAACCATCTTCATGCACAGCAAAAGGAACTCTTTGCTGCAGGTGTTGGCTCAGGTGCAGGAACAAGTATGGCCGTTCCTTTTAGAAGTGACGTAGTCCCTGTAACATCGTCCCCATCATCGTTAGCAATAAGGGTCTTCTTGGTTACAATTCGATAGATCTGCGTGAGGAGAGTGAGGAAAGCTGGTTCGACATTAGTAGCATCAAGGGCTGAAGTTTCCATAAAGAAGAGCTCCTCCTTTTCAGAGTAGTCTTTGGCATCCTCAACAGGGACGCTCCTTAGGGTCCCCAGGTCACACTTGTTGCCTAAGAGCATTATGACAATGTTTTTATCTGCATGACCACGCAATTCCTCCAACCACTTGGCAATGTGATCGAAAGACTGGCGCTTGGTCATGTCATAGACCATCATTGCTCCCACTGCACCCCTGTAGTATGCACTTGTCACTGCCCGATACCTAAAACAACCATGACTTGTATCAGTAGGAGATAATGTTAATGTTCAGGACATTGCTTCATCTGATGTTGTACATGAGTTGCCAATATATTATTACATAGTTCAACAATTTGTACCAAAAGATTGTAACAACTCCTCTCACTGTATACAAGTTCAAATCATTAAATTTTTTCTGTTTCGTTTTCTCATCATATGCAATCTTGACAAAGGCTGAGATCACTACAATGTCTTTGTGCTATTATAATCCTAGTCTACCATATTGTATCAGATTTCTAATGCTCGTTAAAAAGAACAAAAACTAGATCACAAGACAATTCTCTAAGCTCAGGATCGCCCCCCACCACTAGCACTTCCATGCACATAAGAGATAATGCAACAAAATCAATTATTTCTTCCTCGTGATGCAAATCAATGAAATCAGTTATCAAAATTTTAATATATACAAAGGTTATTGAAGAAGTTCAAAGGAAAAGGACTACCTGACTTGAATGCCAAACAAGATTGCACAAATCTATGGCATATTCATGCACAAAATATATTCATCTCAATTGACTCTCACATGTTCAACAAATTATTTAACATCAACATTAGGAGAAGAAGCATATCAACACCACACCCTAGTCGCCTCTAGTCAAGCATGTTGGTTCTTTGCAACAGAAGAGGGAAAATGTTATCAAACATGCCCAATGACCGATACACCCTCAATCAGCAGTACACAATTGATGAAACAAACCAAGACCCTGTCGCCACATAAGCTTTGATGTAATCCACATAAGTGGAATGTTGTTCTTGCTTTTCAATGCTAAAGCTATCCCACAATCGAGAATTCCAAGTCTGCATGAATGAGTACAGACAGGGATTGATGGTGCAATTTAAGAGCATCTATAGTGTCCATCGATTTCATGATACTAGGTCGCAATGATCAAATCCAGGACCAACAGAACCACCGGAACCTTCAAAACGATCTGATCGAACATATATGATAGCTGTACGAATGGTCGTTTTGATAAATATTGTTTATGTAATTTCTAAACATTAAGAATAAGTTTTATGCATTTACCGTATTTTATCAATCTAGTTTTCATCTATTGGCTTATTTTTTTCACATCGAATTTGAAAATTTAAATCAGTTCATTGATTTGCACATTTAGGTAAACGAGTAAATAGGCAAGTGTTGTATTGCAGATTGAAATAGGCGAATAATTTGGACGAATGCAATGAAGATTTGATTTTTCGGGATTCAAATAGGTGAGCAATTGCACTGTGAATGTGGATGCTCTAAGGCTGACAAATATTGCTTTGAACACAAAAAATTCTCCATAAATATGGCTCCAAAATGAATTATTTCCTCGAGTCTCATCCCCATTAAAGTTCTAATTCTAAGCATCCATTGAATATGAAAATGAAGCATCAAAACCAATGTCTAGTTGGTGGCCAAGTGATTAAGATTAAGTGGTGGCAAACATAGACATCAAGCTCCAAAGAAATACATTGACTGGTAAATGTGCATAAATGTACTCGAACTGATTCTCCTACTAATAATCTAATTAAACGCCCAACAACTTCCAAACAATCCCATTAAAGAACATAACAAAAATCATTACAGAAAAAAACAATAATAAGGGGTTGGCACAAACCTTTTCCGTTGAGCACTCAAAAATCAATTGTAAGAAACGTGATCAACAGATACGATTAAGCACAAATCACAACATTTACATGCATGTAGAATATAAAAAAAATAAAATATAAAAAGGGGAGGAAATGGAAATGGAAATGTACCTTTCCTGACCGGCGGTATCCCAAATCTGG
>JAYMSW010001158.1:0-17682 GCA_036897725.1 Erodium texanum | reverse complement strand
TCTTTGGGGGGCGGGGCCGGGGGCCGTGGAGGCCCACAAGCGGTGCAGCCAATGCAGCAAGTGCGACGCGAAAAAGTGTCCGGCGAGCGACTCGTATCCGCACATGACGGCCTACGACAACACTCTCATTGTCGGAGCGTTACAGTCCGACCTCGTAGATCCACGTGACAAAGGTGTTTACTCTGTCCCGAGCTTGCAGGAACCTAATGGAAATACTTATTTTGGGTGGGAATCGACTTCTGGCTCCGCTTCTGGCTATCATAGGTAAACCTGATTTACTTAAGAACTCGAGTTGATAGATCATATGTTTATGTTTGATCCTTACCTGGACTTTGTTACTATGTCTGGACCATCTTCAAAATACGGAGAAGTATAGTTCCTCCATAGTTATCTCAAAATATATTAACAATATCATTTTGTATGTATTGAGTATGCGATATTGTATGATCGGCCTAACCTTACATATAGGAGATCTTGAATCCTCGTACCAACGTTCTAGAACATTAAACGATATGATTTTTATTTTTTAAAGAATAACAATGAGATTCAGGGGTAGGTTTCGTATACACGACTCTTACCAGATCCTCGTTCATATGTTCTGATCGTACCTTAATCCCTTGAAGTTTTTATGTCCGTCCCTGATTTTGTCCCGATCGGATATAGGGAATACTCATTCTCGATATCCATCTCTAAATGTAACTGAAAAATGTGTTAAATTTATTTACTAGGTATGATATGATTGTCCTGAACACGATTTGATATCTTGAATCCGATTTCTTTTATAGGTTTAGTAACTACATGGACAAATGCTCCGGCGGGCACAGCTACCTGACGGCGGACAAGCACGGCAAGGTGAGCCTCCGACACATCAAATCCCTCGAAAGCCCGGCGGAGGCGGATTGGAAATCGTACAGTCCGCCGAAGAAGATGAACCACCGGGAATACAGGTTCTGGGTTTCCCGGAGCACCGGGAAGTGCCTGACGGTCCTCGGCGGCGACAAAGGCAAGCACAGGAAAGCGGTGGGAGTGACCGAGTGTAGATTCGACGGGTCCAATCCGGCCCAGCTCTTCGCGTTTCGCTTCCATTACCACGGAGCTTTCTGTTGCTGCGGTCTCCGCAATGATTAGCGGATCTTGGTACTGTACTATGTTTCGTGCGTTCCTATGTTTTCGGTGGGATTTATGTGACAAAAAGTTGTCATCTTCTTTGTCTGAATAATGCAACAGTGCAACGTTATTATATGTTGTTGCCTTTGTAAAAGTTGTAACAATGATGATACTGTTTCCTTTTAATGTTTTTTTCTATACCTATTTTTGGCAAGTGATTTGATTAAAACACTTGATAACAAAGTCGTTTTACTTTGATTTGTTGAATATGTACATGATATTTTTATAATTGAATACCCATCGGGATTAGTTCAGTAATTAAGAGACTAATAACTCTCTTTTATCCTCCCGATGAAACTGGTGGAAATATTAAAGTTATTATTTATCATTTGTTATTTATCTGTTGTTTATTTGTTTTATGTTGTTTAGTTCGATCTGATCGATAAATAAAACCTAAGGTACTAAGTTACGCTCGATCTTCATGGTTGATATCTATGTGTTATTTATTTCAAAAATAAATAAATAGAATATAATTTATGGAATCTGCAATTTCTAATTTTACTTTCAAAATATTTAAGAGGTAATTAAGATATTTTATACTAAATTGTAACTATAGACATTGACCTAAGTGGGCCTTTAAGTTGGGCCAACCAAGGCAGGCCCATAGGTTGGCCTAACAAGGTAGGCATATTGGTTGGCCCAATCTTATGGCCCATTTAGATTTGCTTCGTCTACATTCTGGTCCTCAACCGAACACACGAACACGACGGCACCACACAACCACAACCTTATTTGGAAGCCATTACAGTCTGGAGAAGAAGAAGAGCTACAAGAACACGCACATCTACGATTTGCATCAGCTTCATTCTTCTGCAGCAACAGATACCTCAGGTTACTCTACTATCATCTCCATCTCCTTCTCTTATCAATTGGTTTGATTCGCGGTTTAGGGTTTTTGTATCTTCGCAGCTGCTCAAATACTATTTTGTTCGCTCTAAACTAACACTTCGATCTTCTCCTTCTTCGTTTTTGTTTGTATTTTAGGGTTTAGTAACCTGCACCGGTTATGTTCATCTCTAGACTTTCCAGAGCCGGGGTCTGGGTCGCCAGAGAGCTCGCCAGAGGTAAAAGAGAAAAAATTTACTTAAAAATACGCAGTTCAACATAAATCATAAATGTCGCGTTGTTATGATTACCTATTAGCTTGGTATCTGATTAGAAGTTAATTTTCACTTCATGATTGCTCAAATTATTGACATTTAGCTGAAAGTTTTGTTATTTCTTCTTGGCAGGAAGATGCATTCCCTTAGCTAGGAAAGGGTTTCTACAGAGGGCTCATCCTCGATCTTTGCAACCTCTGGTATGCTTTTCGATTTTTCCTTTGTTAGATTTTGGTCTTATTAGCGTACTTTTTGGTTCATTTTGAATACCCTATTTTCCTTTGCTTCATACGAATCAAACCCAAAACCAGAGTTCTGAGAGGAAGTTAAAGTTTCAAGCTTTTGATTGTGAATGTTAGGATGTTACATCTTCTTTGTTGGTCAAGTGCTAATTGTATATTATGTTGTCATTATAACTGGACATAGTTCAGTGGAACCAAATATGTCAAAATTAGGTTTACTTGGTTAAGGAACGATAGAATTGTTGTTTGATCTGGCACCTATCCTTCTATTTCTACGAAAATATGTTTACGTTTTCTTTGTTTGTTGGAATAGTTTGAGCAAAAGACAGAAGCTAAGGCATTCCATGGCGCCTTATTTCAGAAGCATCATCATTTTTCTACCACGTCTGCTGATGAGGAACAGGTTGAAACGTAAGTTCTATTTCTATTGTTTTCAAATGGATTGACACAGTTGGAGGAATGTGAGAACGTGATGTTTTGATCATTCTAGGAATATATATACATGGCAGATCAAAGTTCTGATGCCTCGTAGTCCTCAGACAATTGACTAAAATGACCATCTGCTTCTGTATAGTCTTTTTATTGTTGTGCATCGAGTCATTGACAATAATGATTGTGGAGGACTTTTTGATGAATCATCATTATAAACTCGTATGTAGCCTGCATGCTCCAAATTCATGTTTGTGTTGGTTATGCAACTTAGTATATCTACATTTTTTAAGAGCAAGCGCTTAGCTGAAAATTTATCGGTACAAGTTGCTATTTCCTGTTTGTGCTCATACCAGCCAGAGTTAGAACTTAGAACATTGTACTTCACTAGTCGGAGTGAATTCCAATTCCACCCGAGTGTAATATATACACCATCACTGTGCATTTCAGCTAGTCATATCCATATTTAGATTCCATTGCAGCTGTATCTCGCTCTTATGCATTATGTTTACAGGATAAATGTGATCTTTGTTGACAAGGACGGTGAGGAAAAGAGCCTAAACGTCCCCATCGGAATGTCAATGTTAGAAGCTGCTCATGAAAATGACATTGAACTCGAAGGTGAGGATTCATCGGGTTTTACTTTTCATGCCATAACATCTTTACTCGTCCTTATCTTCACAACTTTTGTACTCTTATTAGGAGCTTGTGAAGGCTCACTTGCTTGTTCAACATGTCATGTAATAGTAATGGTACGCTATCTATGCACAATGAATAGATTCACCTTTTGTTTTCTGCTTCTTATATGTATAGTTAAGTAGGTCTAACTGCAGAAACTTATTGTAGGATATGGAGTTCTACAATAAACTAGAAGACCCTTCTGATGAGGAGAACGATATGTTGGATTTGGCTTTCGGGTTAACAGAAACGTGAGCATAACTTGCCATAACGACACATATTAGAACACCATGATATTCAAACCTCTAATCGAATCCTAATCCTATGTTTGGGAATTTTCAGGTCTCGCCTAGGTTGTCAAGTCATTGCAAGCCCCGAACTGGATGGGATTCGCTTAGCCATTCCTGCTGCAACTAGAAACTTTGCTGTTGATGGTTATATTCCAAAACCACATTAAGAGAGAGACCTTTTATGCTCCAAGAGTTAAGGATCTAAACACAATCCCAGTTTTGTACTTGCTGTATTATTTTGATCAATAAGCCTCTTGATCCTCTGGCTATTCGTCGCTATTGATTATTCGATTACATTGGACCTGTGATTGATTTTAAGATATAGAGTCATTGACTGTAACCTGTTCTGGAAGGATGCTTCATTTCATAAAGATACAGAAAGTGTGTGCTTTTTACACATCATTGCCATCTATTTTCCGATGTAAGGGCAAAATTGGTATTTAATAAATGAGGAGTCACGTATATGGCACATGCCCAAATTTCTCTCTTATATTCGACAAGTGCAATGTTTTTTTTTTGTTTGTGTCGGATTTGCAATTGTTTAAGATAAGAGTAACAACTTGCAATAGTTTGTGATGAAAATAGATATGTATGATACCAGTCAGAAGACTGTCTTAAAAATTAGAATCATAATTGATGCAACCTAAATCAAGATCTAAAACCTACTGAAACTGTTTCAAAAAAAAAAAAAAAAAACTACTGAAATCATCAAGATGAAACAATGACAGAGAATGACAATGGGGGCTTTGAACAATTGGCCCAAAATTGCCTTACATGGAGCTAATCTTGAGCTAAACCATCTCCTAATACAGACTAAACTTAGTGTCAGCCAAACCATTACCGCATGTTACCCTCTCGCAAGACATCAATCATATCATAGATCCGCTTCTCTGTTTTCGATTTAATCTGCATGTACATAACGAAGAACATGAAATTAAAGTAACCTAACAAGGATAGAGACAAACATGATACTAAGCCAAATATAGAGAGGTATGGAAGAAGTGGCACCTTCTTAGAGAGGAAGAGAAGAGCATCGACCGTGCCTTCTGCATATATTGATCTACCACAGACATTATGCTGAAACTCAAAGGAAACACTGCAGAGAATTGTAAGGCACGGTGGTGAGTGATGTGATCGAAGGGGAGCGATAAAAAAGATCTGATATATCAAAAAGATGAAAGATTTACGTCTGGTCAGGTGATGTCAGATGATACAAATGGAATGCGTGGCCTTTGAGATGTTCTTCTGGAACTCCCACCATCTCCATCTGCTTCTTGGGGTCCCGAACCATTTGTATCTGATCAGCAAGAACCAGTCAACTCAACACTTATTATAGTCAACTCGAACACATATCATAAGAATCGTGAAGTTTAATTAATGCACCTGTTTTTCATCAAAATTAACCCCTAATTTCTGAAAGCAAGAAACAACGGCCTTTGCAGTTCCTGAAGTGTCCAATTTGCCTGCTTGATGGGACTCCATAACCTAAGATTATAATAATGCATCAGAATTTATACATTAAAATCAACAACATGAACACAAGCATCTTTAACAACCTTACAACTGGTTCTGGATTAAACTGTCAAGAAAATGAATTGAAAATGAGAGAAGACAGAAATGGGAACAAGTAAGTACTGCTAGATTATATCCAGAGAAGGCTCCGGGAAATTGCTCAGCCATGATTTCCATGGCTGCAAGAAATGCTACAACCTTGGCCACATAAAAAAAAACATTAGGATATGGAGGTCAAATTCATAGCAAATTTACTCCCCCATTAAGGCGCTTTTTGATTTGCTTACTTGCTTCCCCATCTGAGGGGAGATCACTGCATAAACCTTCGACTCCTCTACAGTCCTATGCAATCGATCCCTGTCCCCACCTGTGGTTCCCATAACAAAAGGCACACCAACCTTGCAATATAGCTCTGCATTATCTGCATGACACAAAACAGAACATAACAAATCCAAAGTCTCAATCATATTACATATTATTTGTAGATTACTTCACACTAATCATGATGATTACCATGCTCCATTCACGATTTCATATTTGCATATAAGGTTTACATACCATTAACTGCAGCAGGCACAGTGTAATCCACCACGATCAAATCTGGATATTTATCATAGACAGATGCAAGTACACTTTCTCGCTCAGAAGGGCCATATACACGAATCTCGTTGCCACAAACTTCAACGGTTTTCCCGGCCTCTTCTTCACTGCCAAATGATACAGGAACAATGTAAAATCCTGCATTATCGGCTGCCGTGATCACGGCCTTCCCCATTTTTCCAGAACAACCATTAACCTGCAAAAGACATCAGGACAAATTTATATTATACCATCTAATCAAATTACCAGAAAATCAATTTACTTGCTTGTTCTAAATATGACTACATACCATATGATAATTCTAAATGACATATCACAAATCTTTCCTCCAATTCTAGCAGTTTAAGAGAACCCAGAAATGCAAATTTCTCAGAGGATTCAATTTCATAAATAAATAAAAAACAAAAAAAAAAACTTGGAACTTGAAAGATGATCCCAAAACTCAACTTTACACTGAAATGGAAAATAGCAACACTATAACCAAAAGGGCGTCTCTATCTCTGTATTGCGATATCAATTGACAATTTGTAAGAACACAACATTGGATATGTAAAACAAAATTGAAAATTCAAGATCAGTACCATGATTGGGAGCCCAAAGGTCTCAATAGAATACTCATCTTTCTCGAGTTCCGGGATTGAGCGATGAGGCGCAGAAGCCATTGACATTACCGGCATTACAGAGGCTCGCTTCCGAAAAATGCTTGAGACGGTACGAGGAACTGAGCTCCTCTGTCTTCTTCCTCCAGGTACAGACACTATGCCCTCCGGCACGCGCAGCTTCGCAGAGACCTCGACAAGCATTGACGCCATCGTCGCCATCAAAATCTACAATCCTCTTCTGATTTAGGGTTCTAAGGAGGTTCTATCTCACAAAAGAACAGTGTAGAGTAGTAGCTGAGCTGTAGCAACTACTAAGGGTGTGTTTGTTAAGCTAATGGCTTAAAGAGGCATTTTTACCTCAAGTTATGAAACTAACTCCTTTTTGTATTCGTCCCATACAAACAGACCCTTAGCTAAAAACCTAGTAAACGAATACTGTACTAATCTCTATCTTCCCGGAGGAGGAGCAGCAAAGAAAAGATTAAAATTTTCCGATTCTCTGAAGATCCGTACGAAAATGGCGTCTTTTACTTCAACCAAGTGCTTCCTTTCCAGCAACCAACACACCCTCGCCGCATCGCTCAATCGTCATCAATTCAGCAGTAGCAGTGCTGCTCCTCATTGCATCGCTGCTTCGTTCTCTTCGTCTTCAGTCCAAGGTCAATTTGTTGTTCCTTACTCGATTTTCTCATAATCTGTATGTTCCGTTTGGCTTCTCAGAAAATTGACTCGAATACATTTCTACAGTTTCTGGGGTTCACCCTCTGACTGCTACTGAGAGCAAGTCTCGATCTCGCACATTGGCTGTTCGGCGCTTGGAGGGTTTTGTTACTAAAACTGAGGGTCTTCGTTTTGCTATTGTTAGTAATCTGATTCAAACTCATTCATTTTTCTTGATCAATTGAATAAAAATCACCTTTTTTTTGTTGGGTATTACAGTAAGCTTCATAATATACTAGTTAGTGAAAACATTCTAGAATGCAATTAATCATTAAAAGTCCAAAATGGGTACTAATGTCACTGATGTTGGATTAGTTTTGTTGTGTTGATCACTGTTTGACTTGCTATGGAGCTCTATAATCTCCCATTCTTGTTGGGTATTACAGTAAGCGTCAAAATTATACTAGTTCGTGAAAACATTACCAATTGTGAATGCAATTTATCATTCAAAATCCAAAATGAGAACTATAGTCACTCATGTGGATTCATTTTGTTGCATTGATCACTGTTTGACTTACTGATTCTTACTATTGGAGCTGTATGATCTTCCATTCTGAAGGTTGTCGCCCGGTTCAATGAAGTAGTCACCAAGCTGCTGCTCGAGGGGGCGTTGGATACTTTCAGGAAGTATTCAGTCAAAGATGAAGATATTGATGTATGTAGATACCCTAAATCCTGATTTACCATGAATTTAATTGTTAATTATGACTCATAAACAGACTTACATGTTCGAGATTGTGAGCTTGATCTGTACTGTAGTATTGGTTTTAAACTTGCAAATCTTAACAAGGCAAAAACATCTGTTGCACTTCTTTTTCAGGTTGTGTGGGTACCTGGTAGCTTCGAAATCCCTGTTGTTGCAGAGAGGCTCGGGAAGTCAAAAAAATATGATGCAGTTCTGTGTATTGGAGCTGTGGTATGATTTCATATTGCCTTAGCTTCGATTTATGTTCTTCAAAAAACATGAATGCAATGTTGTTACTCATGACCTTGTCTAAGAAGCAACTTTTATGCAACTAGGTAAGAGGCGACACTACCCATTATGATGCTGTTGCCAATTCAGCCGCATCTGGAGTTCTTTCAGCTGGTTTAAACTCAGGTTGGTCTGTTTAGTTTCTACATAGTCTCTGCTTTTGTATTGTTTTCACTACTTAATAGCTTTAGTCACGCTTTAATTACAATGAAGTCTTAGCTTTACTTGTTTGTGACTGATACATCTTGGTTTTGTTGTCATTCTTTAAGGGCATTCACGTAATTTTGTATTGCAATAGGTGTATAATGTATTTGCTTACTGATGTAGATCCTGTATATTCGATTATCAGATAAGTAAATTTTTGTGCACACTTCAAATCTGTGCTGGTGAAAGAGAAATATCAGACTTCTGTGTGTATATTTGTCTTTTTTTTTTTTTTTCATTCTAATATTTGTGCCTTTTATCTTATGTTTGGTTAATTAATGAAAGGCGGTGCAATTTCCTTTTAATTTTGTAGGAGTTCCTTGCATATTTGGCGTCTTGACATGTGATGACATGGACCAGGTAAGTCGTAGTATCCATTTGCAGTCCATTTCATATTAAAAATTTGTTCAAATATTTATTATTATTATTACTAGATTTGTGTAATGATATTTTATCTGAAATTGCTGCTTGCCGTGATAATCACAGGCTTTAAACCGAGCTGGTGGTAAAGCCGGTAATAAGGGCGCTGAAGCTGCTTTAACCGCTGTAAGTAGATCGATTATTAAATCAAGCTAGTTAATTTTCATATGATTCTGTTGCTTAATCTTTAGCGTGGCTTCTTTTGCAGATTGAGATGGCTTCTTTGTTCGAGCACCATCTGCAGTAAAATCACAACTAAACCGAGTCAGATGCAATCGCCATTGTCCAACATTATTTTTCACCAGAAAAAACCTGCGATAGCTTTCATATGAATAATGGAGGAATAATCTTTATTTTTAAGGTTAGCTAGCTCCATAATGGAGCTACAATTAATATTCTGTTATTTCAATTTCAGCGTTGTACATTTTCAGCACCTAGATTTAATCACGATATTTCAATTTCATGATAAAACATTTGCATTTGGCGATTTCTCAGTAAAGTGAACTGAAAGTTGTCTGAAATCTTTGTATTTGATGGCTTCATGGTACTCAAGGCTCTGTAGTTTAGTTTCTGATACATACCATGAAGTTGAATTAAATATATATGTATCAGCATGTGCCTATATTCATTCATAGGATTATATCATAGGATTTGAATTTATTCCTTACATTCCACAAACATTTTTTATTTCCTGATAAAAGCTCCAAAAATCCCTACCTTCAAAACCACTCCATTCCAAACTGCCCCCACATTGGTTCAAAAAAGCCATTTCATGTTCCATTTCCTCCATGTAAAATGACCATATTGCCCCTAACACCTATTTGCTGCCTTCCTCAGAAGTGGGCAATTTGGATATACCATTATAAATATTGTTTTAATAAAATATATTCCTTTGGAGATTTGAAATGTGAGGGTTGGCTATGTGGAAATGCTGTGTTGGCTTTTTTTTTTCAATTTTAATATTGAAAGATGTGGAAAACAAAATGCAAGAAATTAAGCCAAAGAATAAAGAGGAAAAGGTGCAAGTAGGAAGCTTAGAATCAAAGTTAAACATAGAACACAACAACATAGGCAAAGATTTTGTCAGGCACACATGAATTACGATGTTTGATTAAAAGAACATCAGTAATGTCTACGAAACTGCAATAGTATTTGATCGGCAACTACAAACCAGCTATAGCAGTCCAAGCTATGAGGAAGAAGAAATCTAAATATTCTCCTCTGAACTTCTCTATTAAACCTTAAATGCCATTCACAAAATCATAATCAATCCGTCTCCTCGAGTCTCTCAATCTGTCATGGTGAACCTGCAACTCTCTCTTCCTCAACCTGTATCTTTCCAGGGAAAGCATCGTGCTCTGAGGGCTCGAGGATCATCATCCAACGGTCACAACCAGAGCCATCCATTGAAGCCTCCTCCTCCTTCTTCAGCTCCTCCTTGTGTAGGTGCAGGCTTGTTGACAGCAAAGTCAGTGCAATATCAGCATCCTGTTTTTCATTTCCCTCCTGTTAATGAGGTAATGCACATTTCTCTACCCTTTTGGTCATCGACTTTGAAACAATTGTTCAGAGCTTTACATCTTCATTCTGGAGATCGTGGGTTCGAATCTCATTGGCTGAGTGGAAATGGGTCAAGGGAAGATTAGGAATTAGGTTAATACCCAGTCAAAAACCATTGTCAGTTTAAATCTTGTTGACGGGTGGAAATGGATTTGGGTAGATTAGGAATTAGGTTAATAACCGGTCAAAAAGAAACTGTGAGTTTGAACCTCATTGGCCGTGTGGGAATGGATTATGGGTATATTAAGAATCAGGTTAATAACCCGTCAAAAAGAGATTGTGGGTTCGAATCTCATTGGCTGTATGGAAATGGGTCAAATGTTGATTAGGAATTCAATTAATAACAGGTCAAAAAAGAGATCGGGAGTTTGAATCTCATTAGTGGAATGAAAATGGGTTAGGGGTAGATCGACAATCAGGTCAATATACATCTTAGAGTCATGACATATTAGATCAGTTTTTTTAGTGTCTAGTGTATATCACAGAGTTTCTGTTAATGTTCCTAGTTGAACCGAGTCTGAGTCAGTAGTACATAAAACCGTGATTAATGTCCTCATGACAACGAGTCTATAATAGGAATCTAGAATATAATAGATGAGTCGAATGTATGGATCCTCTTTATAATTTTTGTTATGAGTCCTTTTGTTAACGTTGTGTTGATGTGTACGTGGCTTAAAGAGTGTGGCTGCGATAATATTTGGAGACGGGTCAGAGTCACGGTTATATCCGTTAACGAAGAGGAGATCCGAAGGTGCTATACCGATTGCAGCGAACTATAGACTCGTGGATTGTGTTGTGAGCAACTGTATTAACAGTAACATCAACAAGATCTATGCTCTCACACAGTTCAACTCTACTTCTCTCAACTCTCACCTCTCGAGAGCCTACTCCGGCATAGGCCTAGGGAAAGATGGCTTCGTTGAAGTCATCGCAGCTTATCAAAGCCCCGAAGACCAGGACTGGTTTCAGGTATAACGTGTGGATCGAGTTTTAATATGGTAGTAAGAATTAACCATTATTTAAATTGTCTCTCCACAAGTTAATGGCTTATTTGTTTCATGTGTAGAATCTTAAATAGTGTATATCTTTTCAATCTGACATGTACGTGCCCTACGGACCAACAACCCATCTATTGTTCCACCATAACATGCCCTACAACGGGGCATAATAGTTTCACATAGGATGTATCCTCTCAATTTGATATGCACATGCCCTTCGGGCCAACGGGGCATAATTTGTGGAGTTTCACATATGATATATCTTCTCAGTCTGATATGCACATGTTATTCGGGCCAACGAGCATAATTTGTAGAGTCTCACATAGGATATATCCTCTCAATTTGACATGTCAACCGTCCATCTATTGTTCCACATTCTTACATAGTATATATCTTTCAATTCGATCTGTTCATGTCACACGGGTTAATAACCCAAATAAAAAAATCCAGACTTTTAGATGGATTAGACTTTAACCGATCATATATAACGATTTTTTTTAAGGGAACAGCCGATGCAGTAAGGAAATGCTTGTGGGTGCTTGACGAGTACCCAATGACAGAGTTTCTAGTCCTCCCCGGTCACCACCTATACAAAATGGACTACCAAAGCCTCGTAGAGGCTCACAGGAACAGCAATGCCGACATAACCATTGTTGGCTTGAGCAGTACGAGGAACCAAGACCCAGGTTTCGGGTTCCTGAAAGTGAACTCCGAAAACCAGGTTTTTGAGTTCAGACAAAAGCTCGAGCCAGTAAGTCTCTCTAAAATTTGATTACTTATGTTACACTACTTATCATTTTTCTGAACAAGTACGAGGTTCTTGTTCAGGAAGAAAGCTCGAGAATCTCCAATGACTCGCTCAATTATAACGAGTACTCGAGTACTGGGATTTATCTGATTAACAGAGATAAAATGGTGGAGCTTCTGAGGGAACATCTTCCCAAGGCCAATGACTTCAAGCGTGAAGTGATACCAGGTGCATTATCCGTAGGCATGAAGGTCAGAACCAGACAACAAAAAGTACAAAACAATGTGTTTCTTGGTACGAGGATCCTGAAAATTTTAAGGTTGTCCTGTTGTGCAAGGATCAGGTCCATGCTTTTCTGTTTGATGGGTATTGGGAGGACATGAGGAGCATCGAAGCCTTCTACGAAGCCAACATGGAGAGCACGAAGCGTACCAACATGGCTTTCAAGTGAGTGTTTGTTTAGTATAAAACTTCAAATCGGCTTTTATATATCGAGTCAGTCTCCACAACTAAAAGATCAAATATTGTGTATCAGCTTCTATGATAGAGATTCTCCAATCTATACCATGCCACGTCATCTGCCTCCGACTCTTGTATCCGAGGCCGTGATTAAGGATAGTGTCATCGGAGATGGTTGCATTCTCAATGTAAGAAAAGGCTATTCTTGTTCCGACATTCTATATTTAGAAATATCTTGTCTTTTTTTTTTTCTTCTTGTTTTTCAAAATACCATTTTGATTTTGTGGGTACTTTTGATTGATCGTGTTATAAGAGTAGGGATGCAACATTAAAGGTTCAGTAATCGGCATGAGAACCAAGGTCGGAGAAAGAGCCGTGATCGAGGATTCAGTGATCATGGGTTCGGATACATACCAAGTAAGAATCATGTCCCAACAACTTGATATGTCGAGTCTTACATAATGTGAATCTTCTTAATCCAATTTGTATGGATTAATAGACGAATGATGTTAGAAGGATTAACGGGATGGGCGCGAAGGGAACAATGATCCCTTTAGGAATTGGAGAGAATGCTCAGATTAGGAGGGCCATAATAGACAAGAATGCAAGGATTGGCAAGAATGTAATGGTAAGAGAAATGAGAAACACAAACAACATCGTGTTGACACTCAAACATAGGTTTCTTCAGTTTATGTTCCATTGTTCCTTATTGATTCAATGTGTTTTTGCAGATTATTAACAAAGACAATGTACAAGAAGCCAACAAGGAAGCTAATGGCTATGTCATCAGCAATGGGATAGTTGTTATTCTTAGGAATGCGACCATTTGTGACGATAGAATTGTCTGAGAATTATACATTGTTCGATGTTTCATTATTTAAATTTATTGAATAAAAAAAATGACCGATTAGATATGTGAAATATTTTCAGTTAAAATATATTCTAAGTTAAATAAAATCGACCAATTAAACTTAAGAATTTATGTATACAAGTGACGTACAGCTTTATAAAGTGTTTGTGATTTAATAAATCCCAGACACAACCTTAAAAAAACAATAATTACACAAATACATGGAAAATAAACAACGGGGAGACCAAAACGATACCGTATAAACCACGAAGTATAGTAGGTACAGAGCTCCATTGATTCGCTTATCCAAATCGTTCAAGGAGCTCGCTGTGTCTCTCTCTCGCGCGCGTTCCCTATCATCGCCGTATCTGCGATAAGGTCTTGAAGCTCTCCTTCTTCAATACGTTCCTCTACAATACATGTAAGCACTTGCTTCTGCTTCTTCGGTAGGTTCCTCTACTGTCGATTTCGTATCTTGTTCATGCGAAGAAGAAGCAATTTATTTTCTGTGGTTATGTTTAGGAATTGAAAGTTTCTGAATTGCATTTCTGGGAAGTAGCAGTAGCAGTAGAAGGAACAGTAGATGATTTAGCTTTCTGGGTTTATGAAGTATGGAGGGTTTGGTGTTAAACGCATTCCCACACAAATGTTGCCTAAAACCCTTTACTTTCAATCCCACAATTAGTCATAACAATCATACCCTTTTGACAAAATCGAGATTGCGAAAGCTCGGGCTTGGGTTTGTTAGATTCAATCGTGTTAAATCTGGTAAGGATGATTCTATTAGTACTAGCTTTAGCACAAGAGGGCCTGGTGTGGTTGATGATGGTGAAGAAGAAGATGCTATCCCAGACTGGAAATTGGAGTTCCTGGGGAAGGTTGACCCATCGAATGACCCCAATTCGAAGAAGAAGAAGAAGAAGCAATCGGGCTCGAGATTGCTTGAAGAAAGTGATAGGATTGGGATGGAGTGGTGTGTGAGGACTAGAAAGGCTGCTCTTAAAGAAATTGAAGCAAGAGGGTTGACTTCTAAGCTGGAGAAGTTGATGACCCCTAAGAAGAAAAAGAAGAAGAAGAAGAGCAAGAAGAAACCGGTAAGTAAAGAGGAACTGAAGAAACTTAAAAAGAAGGTGTTTGAAGAGGAATCAGATGTTGATGATGATGATGATGAGGGGGAGGAGGAGGATGTTGATATGGAAGATGTGAACAAGGCTTTGGAGGAAGCGAATCGTCTTCAGAGTATGTTTAGTATGATGGTGGGTGAAGATCTTGAAGAAAAGAGGAAGAAAACAAGGGAAGAGTTTGTCAATAAGCTATCACAATTCTCGGGCCCATCTGATCGCAAGAAAGAAATTAACTTGAACAAAGATATTGTGGAATCAGAGACAGCAGAAGAAATATTAGCAATCACTGCTGAAACCATGATGGCCATTGAGAAAGGCTTGAGTCCTTCACCTCTATCCCCTCTCAACATTGCTACTGCACTTCATCGAATTGCTAAGAACATGGAGAAAGTTTCAATGTCGAGGGATCGTAGGTTGGCCTTTGCCCGGCAAAGAGAGATGTCGATGCTTGTCAGTGTTGCCATGATGGCCTTGCCCGAATGCTCAGCTCAAGGTATATCGAACATTTCATGGGCTTTGTCTAAGATTGGAGGCGAGCTTCTTTATCTGTCAGAAATGGATAGAGTTGCCGAGGTTGCTATGACCAAGGCCGGAGAGTTCAATTCACAAAATGTTGCTAATATTGCCGGTGCTTTTGCTTCTATGCATCATTCTGCTCCTGAACTATTTTCAGTACTAGCAAAAAGAGCATCAGAAATTGTTTCCATTTTCAAGGAACAAGAGCTTGCTCAGGTTTTGTGGGCTTTTGCTTCTTTATATGAGCCCGCTGACATTTTGCTCGAAACTCTTGATGATGCTTATAAGAACCCAGACCAATTGAAATGCTGTTTCGATGATGAAACATCGAGTTTTGCTCAAGAAATGGTTTCGGACTCTCCTGTACTCAATTTCAATAGGGATCAACTTGGGAACATAGCTTGGTCTTATGCTGTTCTTGGGCAAATGGATAAAGTTTTTTTCTCTCATGTTTGGAAAACTTTAAGCCGTCTTGATGAGCAAATGATTTCACAGCAGTATAGGGAGGACGTTGTTTTTGCTTCTCAGGTTCATCTTGTGAATCAGTGCTTGAAGCTCCAGTACCCACATCTTCAATTATCACTCAGCGATGATCTTGAAAGGGAAATTGCTCTTACTGGTAAAAGCAAGAGATTCAATGAAAAAGTGACTTCATTGTTTCAGAAAGAAGTTGCCCGTCTTCTTGTCTCCACTGGTCATGATTGGGTCAAAGAATATGTTGTGGATGGATACACTGTGGATGCAGTTGTGTTAGATAAGAAGGTTGCACTTGAGATTGATGGACCGACTCATTTCTCAAGGAATACTTGTAAGTATCTTGTGTTACTGTGGTTTTGTTTATGTAAATTAGTAATAGTCCACTCTCACAGTCTCACTGATCTGTTGTGTTTCAATGTTCTCGTATCTATAGTGGCGCCTCTAGGACATACCATGTTGAAGCGCCGCTACATTGCTGCTGCGGGCTGGAAGGTTGTTTCGTTGTCACATCAAGAGGTAAGGTTCAATTACATACATCCTAAAATTGATTACTATGTTAGATATGTGCAAAAAAAATAGTGGAAGCACATAAGCATATTTAGCTTACATTTGGAGTGATTAGGAACAGTTGACTTTGGAACAACATACCTGTATGAAGAAGAACATAGCTGCAAATTTGTCACAAAATTACTTTTGGCAAAATAAGAATAATTTGGAACAGTTGACTTTTGCTGGTGTTTGTTTCAATCTTCTTCCTTTTCTTGTTGTGTTTGTTGCAGTGGGAAGAGCTTCAAGGCGAGTTTGAGCAACTAGACTACCTGAGAGGAATTCTTGCAGATGCTCTGGATGAATCACCAGAACCAGAGTTTGTAAATTGACAACAAAAGACATGATCAAATTATTCGGTACTCACTGTGTCTCTAATTATCTCATTTCCTTTGTTGTTGGTTAATTAATCATGATTACTGATAAAATCTACCATGAGTTAGCTTAGCTATAACAACTTGATCACTGACAAACATATAACATATTTTAGGACATAATCATCAAGTTTCATGAACATTGACACTTATTTTAGGACTGATGACATAATTCTTGTGCCTCTGAACTAAAAACCCGATTGGTATTACATATGCAGGAATAGAGTAGATTTGGCAGGAGCAGTTCCTTTTCTCGCAGTGGCCATTGTTATATGTTTTACCCGATCTTGCTTTCTTCTGTATACTACTGTTACTGTGAGGAAGAAGATGATGATGACATTTTCTGAGAAATATATGATTGTTTTGTAGTTTATAAGAATCAAGATAGTGTTTCTGGGTATCTTTAAATGCATCTTAGCTTCATCTTCTCTATGCCTGTTCCATGATTGTCTGTATGTTAAGACACAATTATAAATTTTCTTTTTATTTATCTAACTTTAAGTTTGTCCAAAGAGACCTAACCGACCAGAAAGTCAACTCAAGAAGCATCTTATTACATGCATGAACTTTACATAGTACACCAACCGACCACAAAGACTGCTTTTCTGAGGGCTGCTTCAACCTAGGTTCAAAATTAGATTCCTAAAACATGTGTTCATCATGAAACTTAAGTTAAAAGGACAATAAATTAATAACCTTCTTGACTTTTTCTTACACGTTCAGATAATATTTCGTTAATCTCATCTTATACAAATTCTCAGCAACCTTATTTTAAAAACCAGTTGTTATCAACGTTCCACTTTTGTAAGATGTAAATATTATCATTACTACTCGATAAATATAAAGATAACTATATAACGCAACGGTGTATTTACCTTCGATTTCAAAAAGTAACGGCGTGTTTAGTTACTCAGCAAAACACAACGGTGAACAAAAATTCCGTCTATAAACTAACACCGTTAGTTTTCATATGAAATGACCATTCTACCCCTTGTCTTCCTCTTCATAACGGGACAGTGTACTAACCCTCGATTTTAAAAAGTATCGGTGTGTTTTGTTACTCAACAAAACAGGTCGGTTAACAAAATTTTTG
>JAYMSW010001157.1:0-17689 GCA_036897725.1 Erodium texanum | reverse complement strand
AATCTGAGACCGGCGGAAGCCCATAACGCTGCTGCGACCTCCACAAACCACCATTTACCGCGAAGCCACCGCCGCCTCCGGCGTTTCCTCCTCCTCTGCCTCATGCGGCGTCTCTAGTATGTTACGGTTTCCTCTTACGCAAAAATGATGATATTTGTAACTTGAAATGCTTGTAATTGATTACTTGCTTGGTATCGAAATGAATTCCTTTTCCTCTTTTAGAAAATTAGAATAATAGCTTTGAACTGGGTTTGATTGTTTTATCACGACCTTTCATTCCCACTAATCAATTTAATTTAGTAAAAATTGTTCATAAATAACTGATTTGTAATCTTCGTATGGATTTTGTTGTTTTTGTTATCAGTATATTGAGTTGATGTTCTATATTGACGAAAGAATTAGGATTGTTCTTGTTCTTGTTCATTTTTGGCAAGGATTTTAGTTTTTACAACTATAGGGTAATGGAGAATATGTTAGGCCTACAAAAATTGATGCCTTGATCTGTATATGATGAACTGAACATGAAATATGAATCACTTTTCTATTTCCTATATGTAACTTTAGTCTGTGGATTTAATTTCTCAAAGACTGCTATGAAGAAATGATATGGCAGATCCTGCCTGATGCTTGACTGCCCGGCTTAATGTTGCTGGTGGTTTTGCTGCTGGATTTGATGTTTGCCTTACTCATCTGAGCATCTCCTGTTATGTTTGTGTAGTTATGAAACTCAAAACTAATTTGGCTATATATTCCATTTGGTATAAGTCATCTTAAATTTGAAGAACACTTACACTACGACCCATCTCGAAATGAGTGTCTAATTAGTTAGTTACCACCATTTAGTGGCTGAACACATAGAAGTAGGATATGAGGGATCATGACTTAATTTCTCGCATCCTTAAAAAATAAAAAGTCAAACAGGATACGCATTATGGTACATAGATACGTCAGATTTCTATTGGCATGTTTATAATGATGATTTGAAACACATAGCTAGAAGTGACAGAATGGATGATGATGATAAAAGCAGGTATTTAAGACAGTTTGCCATATCCTAGATGTTCTCCTGGTGCAGCAAATAGCAGTTGTGCCGAGCTTCTAGTGTATGACTATGCATTTATGTGCTAGCTGATTCCTTCTATGTTCACAGGTCTCAGTATCGAATTTTTAACCTCTTTTCATGCTTTCTCACATTATCATTGTGAGAGAACAATCTGAGTGCAATGATTAATAAAAAAACAATAGTTTTCTTATGAACATGATAAGCTGTATTTTTTTCCCTGTTCCTTTTATCATCATATCAGAACAATTATTTGAATCCCATCAACCTGAGGGCCATGAATTATCAATTTCCTCAATACTTTAGAGTACACGATAAGATGTTTGTATAGTTGATGAAGATTTACTCTGCAATGTGAAGCTAACTGGTTGTGTTTGGGGCATTAAAGGGTCACATCAGGAGGATTGTGGGTTCATTTCATTCATCACCCACCAAGAAAGATCCAAGCCGCACCAAACATGTTCTGGTGCCACCATGTGCATCAACACCTGAGTTGGGTGATCATAGAAGGTAACAATCCTGCATTATTCAATTGGAAGACAGATGTATCCTTGTATCTTCATTTTTTAAATATAAATGATGCAGTGTTCCTGCTCACCACCCTACATGGACATGTGCATAGTTTGAAATCATGATCCTATTCATACCCCACTCACCAGATTATTATTATTATTATTGATAATAATGGTATTACCTGATTTTTTTCCAAGCCAAAGATGTCCCTCATGACTAAGAAAAGACTCAGAGATATTGGTGACACGGAATATATTTCCTCTATTGACGCAACAATTAGCAGGTATGGTGGACTTGATTAGACTGTATTGCCTGAAATTAATTTTTTATCTTCAGAAATTCTGTATTTGTCTGATTTGGTTGAGTCATACATGCACTTATGCTATATTTTGCTAGCCTGAAAAGAGACACACATCTATGGTATCGAGATTTCTGATTAAATAATTTGCAAGCATGGTGATTCTCCCCTGATAGAGACATACATGGTGCTTATCTTCTTGTTTGAGTGTATCTGACCAAGATGATTGGAGTGCATATACAGTGTATTTATCGAAATTAGTTTGGTATTTATTTATTGGGTGCACATGTGTCCATGACTGGTATGCCTATATAAGGACTAAAAGCATTCTTTGCAGAGTCATATTCTGAATTTGATTTCTTTGACTTGTATCTTTATTTTCATCTCTCCTTGAAACACTTAACTATTCTCTACCAAATGGCTTATCTGGTACCTGAGAATTGGGCTTGCATCAGTGGCAACAATGGCATGGAAGGAGTTGAAGTGGACGGTGCTTTCCTCGTATCCTTTTTGGAAGATTCTCAGTGTGAAGGTAACGATGAGGAGAGATTGAGTAGCTTAATCCAATCTCTACAGGCTGAGATCAATCCGGTCTCTACCCAAGAGCCCGAGTCAGCTAGCGAGGAGGAGGAAGAAGATAGTCTGTTGGGCAGCCCAGAAGTGTCAGATAGATTTGGAAGCTCGTGCTCCGCGACACCAGATATGGATTTCAATTGGATGGACATGGAAATGGTGCCTTGCTCACCAAGCGATGACATGAACTGCCAGAACTGGTACATGGACCGCTATGTTGATGACATTGGCAGTGTGGACGTTACTGATTATGCTGAGATTTGCAGTGGAATTGAATTTGATGATTCCTTGTGGCAAGAAACTTATGATACTGTTATGTTTCAATAAAGTGTTAGGAATTTTCAAATGTAATGTCTTGGATGCTATAGGTCCATGAAAATGTAAATTTGTTGCTAAATCATATTTTTCTTCGTTCTAATCTCTGATGTGTCATGTGGTTGGAAAAAAAAAATTGTTTAAAGAGGAATTATTGGATTTTTTTGAAAGGCCTCCTAGATCTCTTCTACAGGTTTCCAAAAAATGTAGGTAACTTCATTCACAAGGAAGATGATATTTGTTTAGTGTTAAAATTTTACAATGGCTGATGACAATTAACATACCTTTAGGCTTAATCAAGACGATAAGATGAGTGTTCATATAATAACCATCACCAGTAATCATGATATGCGTTCGAAGCCGCTACCGCTGATCGGAGATATGGTTTCTACTTCACCATTTAGTAAAGGCAACTGGGCGGGTATGGAACGGGTTTTGTGGATCACGGGTTCCCGTTAAGTTTGAATAATTTATGTACTTATATGAATGACAATAGGACTAGTGCGTGGGAGTTTTGTGAACCTCGTTCCTATTCAATCAAAAATATCAGGTCACTGTTAGGTTTAGAATATTTTGTCCTCTCTATCATAATCTACCCCTCCACTCATGACCAAAATAAGAGGACAAAATGTATTTAAAAAATGGTATTTAAAACAAGAGAATTGCATGTTTTGATTACCAAATCAATATTTGGGTACTAAATTGAATGATTATTGTACCAAGATAACAAGATATTGTAAACTGGCCATCCCACCAAGCATGACATGTTGTGGTGGCACCATGAGCTCATGGTACATTGGATATGTGCAACACCTTGATTCAATCCCAACCACTTGTTACCGAGTTTTATATGTCCAACCCCATTTCTGCTCACAACCCTACATGAAAATGTGATGGATGTTCCACATCAAACAACACATATGATATGATATGATATTATATAGTCATCATCATGATTCATAATACCCATATACCTTGTCTGTCCAAAACTCATCATCCATGCATTATTTAGAAGGTCTGGCTTGAGATTTGTTTATAATGGCTTGTCCTAACTTATAACCCACACTTGACAGCTATTACATTTCTTTATTAGTACTTGATGTTCACTTTGTCTCCTCATGAGTCATGTATGCACTAAAATGGTGGATTTGAAAAGCCCACAGTAGTGTTAATCAATCCAGAATATCTTGCACAAGTTGTATTGTTTTGTCTCATGATGTGTATGAATCACAACATTAACATTAACCTTAAAGTTAATGATTATACTATGTTTTAGGTGCACATGTGCCCATGATTTGGTGGGTATGGTCCAATAATGCAGAATTGAGAAAGTACATTTTGAAGCACAACATGCCCTATTATATAAGGACCTACTCTTCCCTTTCAATACTCATTGTGAACTTGCATCTCTTCACCATTTCTCAAGTGCAAAAAAAAAAGCTCTTTAGCCTCTACAAAAATGGCTTCTTTGGTAGTTGAAGGCCAAGATGTGATGGACTTGTATTATTCACAAAGAAACATAGTACAAGAGTTCTTGTCTTGATCTGAATGTACAAACAACAAAAACAAGAAACAATCATGTAAAATCTCTATCTTTCCTGTCCAAATCCTCTGGTTTCAAGGACTCCACGACAAAACAATCATGATACCTATTCCCATCTTTCATCTCCAAGCTATCGGAATTTGTACTTATGATTATTTCAGAGCCACTGTGCAGCTCAGGCCTGCTTGAACCAGCTCGAGAGAGGCCAGAGGTTCTGGGAACAGCAGAACTTAGTTCATCGTCGTTAAAATCAGATTCTGCATAAGCCTCTCTCGAACCATCTCTCCTCGACCCTTTCCTGGAAAGTGCATTCTTCAGGCTCCGCCCAGCTTGTTTCAAATAGCTCTTGGTCGTGCCCTTCCCATGATGCGGCTTCTTAGGACTTTCTGAACCAACCTTAGGAGAGCTTGGCCCAGAAAGGGAGTCCTCCACCACAAACCTCACGTCCCTCATGCTGACTGACCTAAGGTTAGGCCTTGGAGACATCAGGTCCTCACCGATGCTATGATCATGCCTTCTCGGACTTCTGTGAAATGCTGAGTTTATCTTTTGCAGTCCCTTCTGAAATGTGTTCATGTGACTCTTGGGCGCCCCCTCCAAGCTATCGTCAACGCTGCTGTCGTCGTTGTTGGCTGATCCTGGCACGACTGCTATCGTGGTGCTTGCTATGTTGTTGGACTCCCCTATGTGCCTGCCTTTTCCCTTTCTTGGCTCCCAAGTTTGTGACACTTCACTTCCTGGCTGCTGCACCCATATCCCTGTCTCTTCCTGCCCTTCGATTTTGATTGGCTCGAAAACATCAGCAACTGATGGGTCAGAACCTTTCTTCACTGGCCCGATCTTTTCTTCATCATACGGGCGCTCCTCCTCCTCCGGCTGCTGTTCCTCTACCTCAACCTTCCCGTTATTTTCAAGTACCGTTATGGCAAGGTGCAACCTCCCCGTTTTGACATTCTTGAGAGTCAACCACAAACTATGTCTCTGGTTGTCCCTGAAATCGCTGATGTTCACAGAACACTCCCTGCAAAAAGAAGGTTTGTCACTCCAAGCCCTCGATACGAATAAGAGGGCAAAAACGTAAATTCTGAAGTCTTGGGAACGAACCCGAGGGCGTCATCAACAAAATGATCCTTGTCACAGACTTCAATCACTAGGATATTAGGAGAATCCCATGAAACAATGGGGATCTTGAACTCTTCCTGCCATTTCGGAGTCAGTGTTTTCTTTTGTGTTTTTGTCCTGAATCTGTAAGGGCCAAGCTCGCCCTTCACGTATGGATCGGCCAATCCTGAACAATAAATACAAGATTTAAATCTCCTAATTCAAGTTACATAAATACATACAGACTTTTCCAAAAAAATAAACATAAGAACTGAGTGAGAACCAACCATTTAGATCTGCAGGTCTCATGTTGGATCCTTCTATGACTTCTACTTTGGCAAAAGCAACAGGCTCCTTCCCGTCCACAAAGAACCAATTTTCTGATAATTAAAACAATGCATAACTAGTGATTAAGCGTAAATTAACTACATTTTTTTCTGATTCAAAGCCAATGAAATATGTTGCTATACAGCATAAATTACCTGAATGTGGTGAAACAAATTTTTCCAGATCAGCTACGAGCATATTGGGCTGCAGACAACATAAACCATCAGATCTAAGATCAATACAGTGATCACAGAAATAAACTTCAGAGAGCATCAGGGTAAGAAGAAGCTAACCTCAACTAGTGTCTGCTCAAAAGCAATTGATAGCAAATTTTCCTAGCATATTAAAAAAGTTAGATCAATACAAAAGATTAGAGAGAGGTGGCGTGATTAAAGTATCATGTAAATGAAACGTGAGAGACTCACTAGCCATCCAGCAATCCCCGGAAACTCAGTAACATTAAGCCCGTGATTAAAGAGGGGTTTTACAGTCATTTGAACATATGGAGGCTCAAGAAAGCATAGACGCAAACGGCCAAGGAAGGGCCAGTGGCGGAGGAATTTAACTCCAATCAAGACCTACAGTAGAAAGAAAAAAAGAATTAATAAAATATAGAGAGAACAAATTTAAGCATTTCTCAGAAAAAATCTTATAACTAAACTACGTATACATCTTTTAAGGAAAATACAATACCTTGCCCTCAATGTGCATGCCTGTCATATGCAGCTTTGTCCACATTCCAAATCCTAAACTTTTCTTTAGTTGCACAGCAAGTACTGCACTCATGTCATTTCCAGTCAGAAAATTCATTCCCAATTCCAAAACCTGCAATTATTGCATGATAATTCTTTTATTAGCTGCAAATTACACAAATTATAAGAATAACATCGACACAGTAAAACAATCCGAAATGCATACGAGATGGTCATCATCATTAGATTCATGAACCCTCATTTCAGTGAAAATTGGCGGGTTTCTTCCCAAATACAGGTGCTGAACCACGACTTGTTCCTGATGATATAATATTAGATATCATTAGTGACAAACATAGTAAATCCAAAAATAACCACTATGAGAAATAGCAACCAGTGAAAAAAATCAAGTACTTGACGAGAACTTTATAATGATTATCACTAATAATAAGTGTTCACTTTCTCTAGAATTTTTGGTTGGCCTATTATGATTAGCACTAAGACAATAGAAGAAACAAATGAATGATGATTAAAAATAGAGACAAAGGAAAGATGCTAAATATGGAGAGCCATACTGAAAACCAATAAAGAACATTGAAAACTCATACCAAGTGTCCACTTTCTCTACAAATTTTGTTCCAAAATGAGTGTCCATTTTCGTTTTTGGTAGATTAGTAATGCATGAAAAACACTTATTTTGATACAAAGGAAATCAAGCTAATGGAGGTAGTAACTTATCCTTAGTTGCAAGACCAAGGGTTGCAGTAAGACATCATACTGTTAAAGGGGCTATCATACAAATAATAAGCATAATCAAAAGGGTTAGAGAAAAAGAGGCAGATTCATACAGCAGTCCATGGTTTATACTTGTCCAAGAACCAGGGTATGATCTTAAGGAGGATCTTCTGTGAAGCGATCGGTTCCATACATATAGGCCACATCCTTTCAACAGCATGATTCAACCAACGTACACTTTCAGAATCACAAAGCACCTTAAGAGAAGAAAAAGGAACAAAACATGAATATGTAAACAATCCACAAGTGAATTCAAACAATAATTACATAGTGCCAATAACGTATTCTTTCAATATTTCAGAAAATTCATGAAGAAAACTTCCACATTACTCATTACAACATTAATAGAATGAAGAGCTTAGATTTTGCTTTCTTTTATCATAGCAAAAAACATAATAGTTCAGAGACTTCACCAAAACCCCAAGAAAAAGAACATTACCCTTCTCTGATTGGCTTGTTTTCTTTCCTCGAACTGCAACTGTTTCCGCAATCTCATGACATAGCGCTCATGAACCTTTAATGCAGAGAAAATCAAAAGAAACAGAAAATTAAACCCACAGCTAACTAGTAAACTACAAACAAAAACACACACCTCATTTGATAAAAGAAATTGAATCTTTAACCAATTCAAGGGCACAGAGAGACTCATACCAGGAACAGATAGATCAAAGAAATGAAGTAGGAAATTGGGTGACAGTAATCGATGGAATTGAGAAACCAGAGCACCAGCAGAACAATGGCCACATGATGTATCAATGAAACCTTTGTAACATCCATTACTTTTCTCTCTTCTGCAACAATCTCCTCAGCCACAAAGAACACGCCTTTCTTAGAAATCACACAGAAACCACATCGCGAAACGAATCAAAAACAAAACCAAGAACTCGGAATCAAAAATCGCCGCAAGAATTCACCAACCCCTTCCCCGCCACAATCTTTTCGCACCCAAAACACATTACTCTCTCCGCCTACATTCGAAAACTACGACGATCCAGGAAACTCAATTTCTTCAATCAGAAGCTCATCATGAGATCAACACAAGAACACCACCAAATTGATGAAACGGAAAGTGAGATGAAAGGGAATTGAACCAAAGGAGCTGCCTCCAAACAAGGGCTCAATTTATCGTTTATAATATCCGTTCAGTTGAAATGACAGTTAATTATAACTAAAAATAATTAAGCAAGAATAAAACGGCGTCGTATACTGTAGCTGTGAATCTGTGATATTGATGCCGAGGATATATGCAAATGCAATATAATATATTTCTTCACCGCCAATGACGAGTTCTTCACTAACAACCCATACAGATACCTCACAAATTAGACGATATCGTCGATCCCGAAACAAGATACAAATTGCATCTCTTTGAATCTGACCTACCACTTTCATTGATAGCTCCTCTCAGAATCTCTGCATTTCTGAGCACCAAGAACACCAAAGCACATTAATTATCAAAAAGAAAGAGATGGGTTCGCTGGAATCACCATCGAAGAAGCTCTTGTTTCGCCAGCTATTCGAGAAGGACTCATCCACCTACACCTATCTCCTTTCTGATCTTTCTCATCCCGATAAACCCGCAATCGTATGTATATGTGTTTGTATTGATTTGGTACTGTATTGGAGCTTGATCGATTCGGCGTTGACGTGATTTGCTTGTGTTTAGTTGATTGATCCAGTTGACAAGACTGTGGATAGGGACCTGAGTCTGATTCGAGAACTGGGTTTGAAGCTGATTTATGCTATGAACACTCATGTTCATGCTGATCATGTTACTGGTACTGGTCTCATCAAGGTACGATCATATTCATGAATGGGTCATTATCAATTCATTTGATTTGTAACTCATTTGCAGTTAATTAATTAGAAACCATCTGTGTTTGTTAGAGGTCACATCTAAAAGACATACATCATATCATCACTTGATAAGCATCTTGCTCGAATTTTTAGGTGGATCGTGCTTTGACCTGATTTAAGAGTCTGGTTGTTGTATGCATAGTCTCGCACCGATCATCACTTGATAAACATCTTCAGGGTTTTGAAGGTGTTAATGTTGTTATTTGCAGACTAAGGTTCCAGGTGTAAAATCTGTCATTTCTAAGGCTAGCGGGTCAAAAGCAGATCTTGTGGTTGAGCCTGGTGATAAAATCTGTTTTGGCGACCTTTTTCTGGAGGTAAGCAATTAGGCATAGTAATTTCTTGTGTGGGTTAGAGTTTCTTGTATCATAACATGTTCAAATTCGATTGATGAACTCGAAATTGATCTATGAAGATTAGCTGAGAGTTCTTGGATTATGAGTTTGAAGCACAGGATTTCATGTTGATGTAATTGCAGGTTCGTGCCACTCCTGGGCACACATCAGGTTGTGTTACTTATGTAACAGGTGATGGCCCTGAGCAGCCTCAACCTCGAATGGCATTTACAGGAGACGCCTTGCTAATCCGAGGATGTGGAAGGACAGATTTTCAGGTATCTTGTCCTAAAAATTCAAAACCGATGTATGCAAATAAAGTCTTTTGATTCGGGTTTATGTCAATAATGATCTTGATTGAGTTGAGTTTCTTGCAGGGTGGGAGCTCAGAGCTTTTATACAATTCAGTTCATTCACAGGTAAGGATACACAATTCAATATATGACTCTAAAACGATGATCAAGAAAAGAAAAGATTTATAGTTCTGAACTCACTGTCACTGTTATGTACTATGAATCCAGATTTTTACATTGCCAAAAGACACATTGCTTTATCCGGCTCATGACTACAGAGGATTCACTGTGAGTGATCATTTTGAACTTGCTTAGTTCATTTCATGTTAATTGCATATAACTACACAGTCTACACTTCATTAATGTAATGACATTTCAGGTGAGTACTGTGGGAGAAGAGATCAAGTATAATCCACGACTGACAAAGGACGAGGTAATTTTCCCCCAAAACATATGATCCATGACATGAAAATGAAGTTCCATGTTCTTATATCAGTATGGTTAAACCATTGATTGACTGTTTTGCAGGAAGGATTCAAGAACATCATGGCAAGTAAGTACATGTTCTTGTTCACATCAGTTGGGATCGGTTTTAGTGTTATGTAAACTGGTTCTGAGGTACTAATTAGGTAGCAAATGGGCATGTTGATTATGGTGCAGATTTGAACTTAGCGTATCCGAAGTTGATGGACATTGCTGTTCCTGCTAATATGGTTTGTGGGCTGCAGGAGGATCTGAGTTCTGAAAGCTAAGCCTTTGTGTTGCATATCTATATATGCCTTCTATGTCTACAGGTCTTGTTAGCAATAAACAATCCTCATCTGTGGTTTGGAGTGTGAATTAATGAATGATGGATCTGCCTATTGAAGAATCATGTAATTATGTGATCATGTATTGCGTGAAGGACGGATTGGAATTATTCATAATGTTCTTAAATCTTATGATTTTATTAGACTGTTGTGCAATTCATAATATCAAATCTTATAATTTAATCTGAATATGATCATTTGTATACTTTAACAAAAATTCTAGGTAAGTATAATTAATATCGATTCAAATAGTATGAGATCATGCGATATAAATAATTATAGCTTTTAATTAAGATTTAAATTTGTAAAGCTTCCTATTTTCAATTGATGTAACAGATACAGATAAGAAAAATAGTAAATCCAACACAAAATAAAGATTATTTATTAATTTTAATTTAATTATTGAATTATTAAGATGCCCTGCTAAATGCAAATAAATGATTTAAGCTAACAAAATAAAAATCGATTGTTTTTTTGGGAACAAAATCAGAACATAGCGTGTGAGTTTCAGCAAAATTCCAAATCCAAATCGATTTGTATCAGACACAGACATAAAACGCAACTTCCTTTCTCTCTCGATCTCGCTTTCTACAACAAAAGGCAGCTCATCGACTGCTCCAGAGTCTCGACCCCAAGATGTTCAATCTTCCGAACCCTGAAAAGATGAGCGAAGAAGAAGGCAATAATAGAGGAACAGTGGTGGAACGCCATCATCAGCCCCAATACGCAACAGTGGTGGAGCATCATCATCAGCCCCAATACGGCACGTTTCAGGGTGTCGCCAACTACCCGCCACCGCTTCCTCCACAGCATGCTCATCGTCACCACCACCACCATAATCCGCCGGCCATCGGCTTGCCTCAGCCCGTCCCGCCTCCGGGTGTAGTCAATCCTCCTAACTTCTACCCCCATGGCTATCAAACAGTCACCGGTTCGCATCGCACCCATCTTCTCTGTTTGTTTATGGGCTTTCTGTTTCTGCCTTTCGGTGCATATTGAGTTGAATCTGCTGTAAAAAGTTAACGATCTGATAGGAAAAAGAAGTGGGTATTTAAGATTTTGACTGATTACTTCCAAAATCTGGATTTCTGGGTGTAGCTGCTTCGTGCATATTGATTTTTTTTTTTTGTGTGTGTGGAAAGTTGATGTACTGGTAGAAATTAATCATGGGTTTTGGGTATCTTGATATCAGACTTATTCATTTAATCCCTTAGCAGGTGAGTGGTGTGGAGATCAAATCTAGAAATCTTCTTTTTGATGTTCTGTACACGTGGAATTATTAACTGTAGGAAGCTGATGACACAAGAAGAACTAAGAATAAAGCTTTTGATCTGTTATTTTTATTGGCATGAGGTTTTCGATATCTTGGTTTTATCTTTGATTCCTTTCAAGTGACCATTAGAAGGAACAAACAAGAAAACGGATGCATAGGCCTTATAGTTTAATATGTTGGGTATCAATAATCCAGTTGTGTTGGACCTGTATGTTGTGTTTTAGGATCAGGGTCTGGTATCATATAGTTTGAAAACTTTTTTTGTGGGGATGTTGGAGTTTGTCATTGCTAATTGATCGGTGACAATGAAGAACAAGTTTTCTTGTGAATGATTCGATGTGATCTGCGTTCGGTTCATGGAGCCTATGCCAATTGATTGGGAAAATGGCTAAGTTGTTGCCGTTGTGCTTTAGGATCTAAGACTGTGGTTTCAAATGTAGTTAATGGTGTTGTTGAAGGTGTTGCTTAAGTGATTCCAGTGTTTGTTTCAAGTTAGCTGTTGACCTTGTCTGAGAGCTAACAAAACAGAATTGATATCAATATCACTAAGGATATTGTTTTAATGATACAATCATTTTATGTTTAGTATTTACACTGTAGTGATGCTATCTAGCTGTTAGAGTTTTCATTTTATGTACATTCAAATCTTTTCCCATTGGACATCTACTCTTCTTTTTTCAGGATATGCAGTTGCTGAAGGAAGACCTGTAAGCGAGCCCCGCCTCCCTTGCTGTGGCATTGGTCTTGGTTGGTTCATGTAAGTGTTAATATTACTTTCTTCATTCCAGGATTATTTGACATTGGCTTCTGAATACCAAATAAGCTTTGCATTTCATAGGAATTTTACATGTGGATGCACAATTATGTTTGATATATTATTACTCAAGCATGTATTAAATGTGAGAGCCTTTTATTACGAACAAAAATCACTTAGACATACTAATCATGTATGTTTCTTACACCTTTCTGTGTTAACCCTCCCCTACATAGTTACATCGAGATCATTATGGTTCTTTACTCTGATGAGATTTCTGGTTTTCTGAAGGTTCATTATTGGGTTTTTCGTTGCGGCCATTCCATGGTATGTTGGGGCTATCATTCTAGCATGTTCACGGATAGACTACCGAGAGAAACCGGGCTATATTGCATGCACAATTGCTGTGAGTAACTGTTTTCTATTACTACTTTATTTTCACTTTCTAAAGCAGTAAAGCTCTACTACTCTCTCTTTATGCACCACTTTGTAGTATATTGTATGAACTCAACTGATGAATCTGATGTCTGGAATTTAAAATAAAATAAAACCTATGTCCTAAGAAGGTGAATAATGAAATATGATATGACATTTTCTTTTAGTAAACTATCACTGTGTCTTTTGTGTAAGTATTTAGAGTATGTAAATGTATCGGTAATTCGTGAATGCTATATTACATTTCTCAGAGCTGAACGCTATGCTATTTCATGTAAATGCAGGCCATTCTTGCCACAGTTGCAGCTATGATCGGTGCAACCAAAGGAGCCGATGACTGGTGAATGTTCCGGTGGTTGGATGTACAGAAGATGGGTCTATATATAGACATGTGCTGGTTCCTGAAAATGGATATTTTCATTTAGATTGGCAGGCTTTGTGTAAACTTGTTGGATCTTGAACCTTCTGAAGATGAATTTGATTATTTACTGAAAGCCACTAGGACTTTGATCAATTGCTGTTTATGTAACGTGTTCCAAAAAATGATCTGTCATTGATCTCTACATTAAAAAAGAATGTATCATGTGTTTTGCAGCATTGATTGGAAGGTACAAGTTGCATAATAATAATAATAAATCGTATAAGTTGTTATTCTCACTAAAACTAGAGTATATTTTATATATAAATCATAAAGACATACATGTAAAACATTGAACGAACAATATTAAGCATTTTGACATCTATTTAAGTAAATGACATATATTATATATCCATCATGAAAATATACATTTTGAACTATTGATCGTATAATTTATGATAAAAATATTCGTGGACCGCTTAACAACCAGTCTTTAAAAACGTAATAAACACATAATTAATATAACACAATACAAATAACTATAAATAACAGAATATTATCACCACCGTACCACCAGGATTTGGTCCTAATACCTGAAAGAAAAAATCCTTTGACTATTAGGTTAACCCTTACGGATGCAGGGACACATTTTGATTTACTTTTAACTACACAAAGATACTATATATTTAGGAATTAATCAATTTAAAATGAAATTTTGTAGGGAATGCCAAGTGACGAATACGTTATCACCGTAACCAAACAGCTCTCTAGGGTTTTGCCATTTGCTACATATAAACATCACTTCTCTCTGATACTCCAGATTGAGCCTCCTGCGGTCGGCGACGCTATTTCCATCGGCTTCCTCTCTTCGCTCAACAATGGTTACTTTCAGGGTCAGTTGCATTTTCTGTTAGTGTTTCAAGCTGTTTGTTTCCTGAGAAAGTTATTTTGAAATTAGAAATTCGGCTATTTCAAGCTATACTTCGAGTTCATCTCATTGTTTTGCTTAATCGATCACTGTTTCGGTTATGTAACCATTTTTTTGTTCTGGTCGTGGATTTTCTTATGAGTTTCTAAAATTTCTGTATTGCTGAGAAATTTTCACGATCTAATCTGTATATTTTTGTTGCTGTACTGGGTTGGTTCTGTTTTGTACTGAATTGGTTGTCTATGCGTCCAGTTTCACCAATATCAGGTTGTGGGTCGTGGCCTGCCCACCGAGTCGGATGAGCATCCGAAGATTTATCGGATGAAGCTCTGGGCCACCAATGAGGTTCGTGCCAAATCAAAGTTCTGGTGAGTTCTCATTTTCTTTTATTTTCACTCTGTTGTGTTTTATTGCACTGCATAGTAGTCAATGGATTTATGAATCTAATAAAAATTTAGTTGCATTAGGATATATAATTTGGAGTTAATTGGCATTTTACGTATAGGACAATGGCTGAAAATTGTTTTGTGAGCAGGTATTTCCTAAGGAAGCTGAAGAAGGTTAAGAAGAGCAATGGACAGATGTTGGCTATCAATGAGGTATCTCTGTTGTGTATACATTTTCATTTCCAATGCAGTAATTATTATAATTATGTAGTAAAATTAGTTATCTGAAGTGTCTTAATTGTGTGATCTGTTGGTGCTATGCAACTGTGTAAATGGTGCTACTGTTTTTTTTTTTTTTTGCATAACACATGATCCTATTCCTACTTCTGGAGAAACTAGAATCTTATAGCTCAATTATGATATACTTGGGAATGCTTGTTGTTCTGGTCTTGCTTTTGCGTTGTAGATTTTCTCTTGTGATTGGTTTCTATATATTTTTTAATTGCATCTTATGTAGTTATGTGCTTGTGATCTAGTAATCTTCAGTCTTTTAGATTAGGTGACACTGCTCTAGACAATTTAATCTACTTTCTAATGCTTCCCAAACTTTGAATTTCACATATAAATGATGAATGTTAGACACTGCTCTAGACAATTTAATCTTCAGTCTTTCTATATATTTTATCATGATTGCCTTGTTTGATTTCATACATCAACATGATCTTTTGACCGTAATGCTTTTGTTAATAATTATTGGCCTAATGGAGTGGATTTCATTGCCTTAGTAACATTTCCCTTGTGAATTTGTACTTGACTACCCTAAACCCTATTTGTTTATTTGTATAGGCTATCTGTTTTGGGCTTGGCTTTGCGTTCTAACTGTTGTGTTTATGTTGATCAATAGATTTTTGAGAAGAATCCCACAAAAGTTGAAAATTATGGTATCTGGCTGCGATACCAGAGCCGAACTGGTTATCACAACATGTACAAGGAGTACAGAGACACCACTCTTAACGGTGCTGTGGAGCAGATGTACACAGAGATGGCTTCTCGCCACCGTGTGAGGCACCCTTGCATTCAAATCATCAAAACCGCCCCCATCCCAGCCAAGCTTTGCAAGAGGGAGAGCACCAAGCAGTTCCACAACTCCAAGATCAAGTTCCCTCTTGTTTTCAGGAAGGTCAGGCCACCAAGCAGGAAGCTCAAGACCACTTACAAGGCTTCAAGGCCTAATCTGTTCATGTAACTTGCCATCTTACATGAATCACTTGACCTTATCTGCCAAATTAAGTATATGTATTTGGAAGAGCATTAGACCTCAACATGGATTGATTATTTGAGACTATTTTTGTTTATCTTGGATCCTAAAAGCTCTGTGAAGGAGCTCCCTTTTGGCAATGAATGAATTTAAGTTATTCCTAGATTTTATACATTATACTATGGAATTGCAGATTACATATTTTTATTATCATATGCATTTATGTTCTCATGTGCATGTTTGGTTCTTCAATATACATGTTGTCCCTTGATATTGAGCTCATGGTTATGAATATATTCTATATGTTGTTTTGATGCTAATACCAAAATGAGGACAAATTTTTGATAATCAGACATTAACAATGCTGAATCAAGAACATAGACAAGAACAAAATAATGAGATGAATTACATTGATAACTATCCATTGTTAGCATTACAAAGGAATCATGAAACATAACTAGAACTTTTCCTAAAACATAAATTGCCTGTAATGCAAAGATTGAATTACATACTTTTGACTCTAACCACCTGTTTTCAGACACAATCATTCCAAGTGATACAGTCTAAGTCAAACTTAGGATTGAACCTTTCAACTTAAAGACACCCCATAAGCAACTTCAGTCCAAGCCCTTCAGTTATTGTCTCTTGGGAAGGTGCCTAAACGAAAAATATCTGGAGATTGATCATAAGATTGGAACAGGCAAGTTTGTGTAAGTAACTCAACTGAAATAACTATACCTTCAAAGATGTGTTCTTTATTGCCACTGTCCCACTGATCCAAACCCGTTTGGTGGCCATACCTGATCATAAATCAAGAATATTAATTAAAGCTTCAAGTAACCTTCACAATGTCTAGTATGATCCAATCAAACCTAAGATACTTACCCTGAAAAACACTTTTCCTTGGATAAGACCATAGGGAACAGGACCATATTCCCGTGAATCAGTGGAAGAATATATATTATCTCCTTGAATCCAAACATGCCCCTTTGGGACCTGCACATCATATTCCCGAAATAATTGGAAATCATATTCACATCCATGGCAATGAAAATAAGAACTAAAAGAGTGAACATTGAAGTTGCCAAGGCATGTAGAAAAACCCCTTCGAAGCCAACTTTCAACTTCACAATTTCATAATAATTAACAAGACAATTTCTATAATTTTCCATTCAAAAAAAAACAAGACAATTTCCAATCATTACTTATTTAGCATGTACCAGGCTTCTTCTCAAAAGACACAAATCAAAACAAACTTTAGGATAACAGATGATCTTCATCAGCCCATGGCTTCTGATTAAAGACACCAATCAAAGGAAGCAACTTTAACTTAACCCCACTTCAAAAATACCAAGAACTTATGTTACCAGCTAATCAAAATTGATTGACTGTACCTCGATGAAGCAAAATGCTACAACACTGCTATTCTGACCACAAAAACAAAATTTTAGGATGACACATTACAGTGAATTGTACCAATTGTTCAGCACAAAAACAGCTAAATTTCACAACTTGAGAGATTTCCACAAAAGATACAAAATTTCAACCCATCAAGCAAAACATAGTGACAATGTGCCCTAAAATATCAAATTGCCCAATTTAGCACTGAAGAAAGAGAAAAGAAGCAAAAAAAGGGGTAAAAAAAAGTGATGTACCACAATAGTTCTGCATAAATCACTCCTGTTGGGGTTGACCACATAAGTGACCTTATCGCCCTCAACCCCCAGAACACGCTTCGTCAGGGTCTTCCTCGGATCAATCGGCGACGTCACCAGCACCACGTCTC
>JAYMSW010001156.1:0-17690 GCA_036897725.1 Erodium texanum | reverse complement strand
AAGATGAAGCTCGTCAGGAACTGCTGCGCCGGCAGCGAGGTCGTGGATGTGCTGATTCACCACTTTGACTGCGGCAGGAAGAAGGTACGACCTCCATTTTCTCTTATTTTCGTCCGTTGATTGTCAGAGATTATTGAAATAATGGGCCGCGAAGCATGTGATGGTTTCTTGACTGTTAACGTGGTAATTAAGTTAAGTGGATCTTAGCCGCTGACCAGCATCAGTCTTACAGAAGAATAGTATGAAATTCTAAACAATTCAAATTTACACGAAAGGACGAACCTGCCCTTCCCTCCTTGGGAGGAGGAGCCAACTTTGGCCTTTGGTTTTGGCGTGTTTTCTGTGGCCATCATTTATGATGACGAACGTGCAAGCATTATGATGCCAATCTAGAGCTAACTCTCTTAGGAATTAATTAATTAATTGATAAATAATTGGGATTAATCAATAAGGATTATGGTAGTTCGTTGCAGCACTCATTGATTGCCAAAAACGTACTCAATAAAAAAGAACAGTCTGATCTGCAATAGGAACAGATAGAAAATTAAATTTCCGGCTGACTTCAGATATTTTTTACTTACCAAATGGTAGTATAAATCTTTTCTTGCAGTAACAGTTAAATCTTGCAGATATTTCAAATCCTTATTGAATTAGTTTCTTGATATTGATGTCAGCTCATCCATTTTGTGTCCTGGACTTGAATTTTAAGTTTGATTCATTCTGTATGATTATTTTTCCTAGATTGCAGCATGTTAGTTTTTGTTTCTAAATCCAAAGATCAATTTCTTCAGGGATTAGACTGGGAGTTCCTAGCTTCTGGAGTCTTGGGTCTCTACTTTGATTATACTGATGACTTTTTCAATCAAGGAATAAGAACATATTCCTCTTGTCAATAAATTTAACATCTTGATATTATAGGCTTGACCTAGTGGACCAGTGGTTGAGCTCTACTTCACCTTCCCAGCATTTAGAAATGACTTTTTCCAGTCAGCATGACCCGAGGCTTGGGTCTGTGACTATCATGCAGAACTTTTCCAAATGCTCTCTCATATGTGCACCGAAAGTTGAAACATTCATATGTCATAAAAAAGCACATTCATAAAAAGGTATAAACAAGGACAACATCTAAAACTTCTTTTGCTCCCATATCTAGGGTGCAGATTAAGCATGTGAAGGGAGGTTGTGCTAATTATTATGCTTCATGCACCTAACCTATTCTTGATGATGGAAAAAGAAACTTTCTTTTGTTGTATTTTACTATTGAGTTTCTTAATTTCCTTCTTGGGTTTTAATAACTTGCTTTTCGTTGCATATTTAGGCTACTGAGATTGGCAAGCAGCTTGCTAGGAAATACTTCATCCATCCTGTCTCTGGGTAAGGATATTTCTCCAGTGTCAAATTTTGTGGTTTCTTAAGTGGGAAGTAGTGATGCAAAAGAAACATGTGATGGTGTAGGAAGAGCGATTTTGAAGATGGCAACCACTTCCATCGTTTCCTTGAGCATGGGCCATCTATTCCCAAGTGCTACAATTTCACAGTATCGACAAACGATAGTGAGCCCAAGTCTGCAGCTAAGGTAGGCATAAAGCTCACCAAGCTTATGTCTGCCATACTTGAGTCATATGCCTCATATGATAGATGCCATGTTGATTATGTGGGCATCAGCAAGAGTGAGGAGTTCAGAAGGTAATTATAAGGCTTTCTTCCTCACATACTTATCTCTATGCAGTACTTATAATAGATGATTTTTGCATCATTCATAAACGGAATTGCCATCTTTTCATGTGTTTTAGGGACTCTTCCATTTTCATGTCTAGAACTTCAGTCTTGTGGGTTTTCTAAATTTCTTCCCTCCTTGCATATGCAGATATCTAAAATTGATTCAAGAATTTCACCGGGTGAATCTCACTGAACTTACATCAGATGAGAAGCTGGCTTTCTTTTTAAACTTGTACAATGCCATGGTCATACATGCAGTCATAAGACTAGGACGCCCAGAAGGGATCTTTGATAGGGGAGCCTTCTCCTCTGACTTCCAATATATAGTTGGTGGACACCCCTATTCACTTGATGAAATCAAAAATGGGATCCTTAGGGGCAACCAGAGACCCCCTTACTCCTTCATCAAGCCCTTTGGATCCGGAGACAAAAGAGCAGAGGTAAATAACTTGTAACTCCAAGTGAAGTTCTTATGAGATAAATCAAGTTGAAGTTTTAACTTTTGAATCATTAGCGAGTAATAATAACACTTGTGTTCGTATATTCAAGCTTGCTCTTCCAAAAGTGAATCCACTGATTCATTTCGGACTGTGTGATGGGACAAAGTCAAGTCCTAAAGTGAGGTTCTTTTCACCCCAAGTAGTTGAGGCTCAACTGAGAGATGCAGCCAGAGACTTCTTCAAAAGTGGTGGTTTGGAGGTTGACTTGGGTCGCAGGACTGTTTATCTAACCAGGATCATGAAGTGGTACGTGTTCAATGCATACCTTAATTAAACTATTACTGTGGGACTTTGCAATTCTTCATTTCATTGAAACTGTTCTTTGTAGGTCAAGTGGGGACTTTGGACAGGAGAAGGATATGCTCAAGTGGACTATCAATTACTTGGATCCAAACAGAGTAGGGCTCCTGATGCATCTTTTAGGTGATGGTGGGTCCATATATATTGTGCACCAAAACTATGATTGGTCTGTGAATTCTTAACTTCCAATTCATGAAGTGCCATTTGTTTGGAGACCCAAAAATGGTCGACGCAGTTTATTAGATTGTATTATTAAGGTCGATTATGTATGTAATAGCTTGGATTTGTAAAGTCTATCACCTTATCCATGTGAAAGGGTTGAAAATGCAAAACAGAAGATGGTTATGTATGCTATACATATTGGTAATTGATTGGTGACTGAATCCACCATGCTTAGTTTATTACCATTCCATGTTCTTTCTCCACCAAAAGTAGGACCTCTGTGACTCCGTATATGAAACTCGGATCAAGGAGCAAACCAGTCCACATCAGTTGCATGAAAGCGACACCAACACCACCTTGAATTGCTTTCGTGTCTTCACCAACCTTTTACCAGAAACGTATCTTCCTCGGTCAAACATTCCCTTACTCCAAACATTTGCCACATTAGCTTATGTCTAATGTTTATTTATTTTTTAAATCTCCAAATACTAAAGTTACCTAACTTTGCAATTGACCAGAACATCATGTAAATACAAACCTCAGCATCTCTCAGTCGAGACCGAGCTGTAAGACTCCTAATTTGCAAGCCTTATCATCAACATACACATACTTATCATCATTAAGACATGGCATGTCAATTTCAGCATCTTCGCTATTATGCCTGCCATTTGTTCTCTTGTGACCGTCCTCAAACCCGTCAACTTCATCGCTGCTCATATTTATAACCTTCCCTTCCTCCACAGTTTCTGCAAGAAAGTGAATCAAACCCTTCAAAACAAAATGGGGAAGAAAGTAGCCAGAAACGAGAAGCAGCAAACAAGAAGCTTAAGAGTGTTACGGCCCAAGGTGTACATCACAGACAGCTCTTGCTTCAAGAAGCTTGTTCATGAGCTCACCGGGTTTGGATGTAGGATCGCAACAACATCCCCAATTCTTACAGAAAGCAGCATTGACACATCTCCCGAATCGTTCGAATCGAACCAAGTATACGATCCAGTACTCTACACTGATGAAGATCTTGCAGACATTACATCAACGAGCCATCACGTGGATCTGCAAGGTTATTATCGGGATGTTGAGTCGTGGCTCTTAGATATGGAACCATTTCATCATAACAGTTAGTTCCGATTACGCAGGAGTTGGGGTTTAATGACTATCACGAGGTATCTGAATTATTGTGAAGGAATTGATCTTGCACATATGACACATTTGTCAAGCTACTATAGTTATGTAGAGGGAATCAATTATTTGTTCTTCAATGTGTATAAATTGTTTGATGATCTTTTAAGGGAAACGATATTTATCTTATTCGGTCTCAACATAATAAAATATTAGAGAATTCATCTTATCGGTTTTCATTCCATTTTATTCGATCACACAAGTTTCTTTCTTGATATCTTGTGAGACTTAACTTAATACTTTACAATACGAGTTATTGACAACCATGTAAAATATCTGGGTAACGTTTCACGTTCTGAGGTCATTTTTATTGACATGTTATTTATTTCTTATTAGATCTCCAATATTTATTGTAAGAAAATATAAATGTGTTATCTTTTAAATAACATACAATTTATTGAAAATATAAGATAAAAAATATCAAATAAGTTTGGGAATCTTGTGAAGGTAAACCTCTTGGGCTCTGTTCAAATTGGGCTTACCAGTGGGCTAATATTTCAGATACAGCCCAATTAAGTCCCCCTCTTTCTTTAGGCTCCCGCCAAAACCCATAGTAACAAAAAGAAATCAGCACAAAACCCACGGTTTCCAGATCAGAGAGTTGCGAAAATGGAGACGAACAAAGCAGCGCCGACAGGTTGCTACAAGTGCGGCCGGCCTGGCCCCTGGTCCCGGGACTGCAATGCGTCTGCTTCTGCTTCCGATCCTAACTCTGACCCTAATCCTGGCTCCTCCAACCATAATTCCTCTTTCAAGCCCTCTGGTGGTATCTCCAAGCCTCTCCACAAGTCCTCCGAGAAGCCCAAAAAGACCCCCAAAACCCGCCCCAAGCTCACCCCCGAGCTCCTCCTCTCCGACGACGGCCTTGGCTACGTCCTCCGCCACTTCCCTAAAAACTTCAAGTACCGCGGTCGCGGTCACGAGGTACTCTCTCTTCCATCTTCTCTCTAGCATGGGTCATTTTAGGGTTTAGATTTTTTTTTTTTTTTTTGTCACCGCTGGGTTGGTTTCCGAGTCACAGTATTTGTACGATTTTGTGATGTGTAGTTTTAGTTTTCTGCAAAATTTGGGAAATTTCAATGGTCCCAGTAAGTAGATCTATGCCTTATAGCTGTAGGTATTACTGAGAACCTTCCTTGATCTCGATTTACGAATTAATTTTAGTAATTTACATTTGAGATGTTTGGTCATCTGTGCTGTATCTATATGAAAATCTGGTTGTGAGGAAAAAAAAATTCTTGTGGATGTGCTCAATATTATAACATTTCAATGTTTGAAATCATCTGGGTTTTGTGATGTCAGATTCTGAGAAAGTTATGCTGTCTACTACTCTGTTGAAGATGTTAGGCTGGCTCTCTTTTTGACTTATTCGTATACTGGATGGGGTAGGAAATAGACTGTCAACATTATGCTGATACTGATTTTTGGTAGATGTACCAGTACTAAATGATTCAATGTGATATTCAAAGATCGGTCTTTAAGAGTAAGCTGTTAGCTATTGTTATTTGCCAATGTGACATTTCATATGTAAGTTGAGATCCTAATTGCCCATTTTATTTTGTTGTTCAATGTCCTTCGTGAATTTTTAAGTGTTGTTTTGGTGATGTTCCTTCGTTTTCTTCTTTTTCTATGATCAACTATACTACCACCTACTAGATATAAACCCTGACCCTTAGGTCAAGAACCCAAGTGCTGAAGCACTTGGCCAAGTAGGCATTGGTTGGTGATGCCACTTTAAGTTCATTTATTGCGTTCTAATAGTCTAATGTGTATTTTATCATTTGTGTCCTGTAGGTTAGTGATCTAGGGAGACTGATCGGCTTATACAGCGACTGGCACTCTCATTTGATGCCTTATTATACATTTGATCAGTTTGTACACAAGGTTGAAGAAGTTGCTTCTACAAAGCGCGTGAAGGTATGGTATTCTCAATATTTAACTGCTTCCAAGGTTTTAATTTGTTTTTCATGAAGTCCATTAATTACTGGTAATTGTCCCTCCACTCTGGTCAACATTCAGCATTCATCTGGTTCTCAATGAAGCCAAGAAAAAAAAACTGAAATGTGATGCTGGATGCACTATTGTTAGACAGGAGATTAAATATTCTTAATGGTATACTTCCTCGTATGAGTTTCATTGATGCCATATTGATTTGAATTATGACTACCTCATCAAAGGGGGTTAGCTGTTAGAGGGAATAGAAAAAAAAAAGTGGAACTTGATAAAAAAAACCCAAAATAGTTGACTTAAAACATATGAGTTCCATTGATGCCATATCATTTCATATTTGCAATATGGTTGGTTGACGTATAGTGCTGTCTTGTATCTAAATAATAAAGTCATCACGAGGCCAGCATAGCAAAATGTTACAGGGATATTTGCTTTAAAAGGGATCCTAACTGTTTAATTATTAGTTTGAAGTATCATGATGCAGATACTTGTCAAGGAGTATGATAAATATTTTAGTCTGAATTGAAATTCTAGAATCTTTTCTTCAATTCTGCCGAATAAGTTTAGATTTAATCAAATTGCAAGAGTGATGGAATTGGGTTGTCTAGACGATATCTTAAAGATGCTGAAAGTAGGGTGTGAATACCGGGTATGCCTGATCTATGCATAGAACTGAAATTTCCACATGTGGAATGAACAAATAGCCTATAGTTCTTCGTTGACATTTAGATTACATTTTTTATTTGCACAGTCAACTACTTAATTGCCTCTAACTCTGCTATTAATTTGTAGCCGATAGAACAGTTGTAAAGTTTAATTTGTATTCTTTCTTTCACTTATTTATCTTATACTGGTTGAGTAGAATTGCCTTGGAGATCTGCGAGAAAGAGTGGCTAGAGGAGGGGATCCAACAAAGCTGCATGAACCTCCAGTAGTATCTGAAGGCCTAAATGACGAACAAGGTATACACAGAAACATTACCACTCATTTGTTTCTACAAAAAATCTCTACGATTCCTGATAAATTTGACCAAGGTATTATTTTTCCCGTTTATGTTACTGCAAGTAGATGCTGGCATTCCAGTGTTTGATGAAATATTCTCAGAGGGAATGAATCCTGACCCACAGGGTGAATCGTCATCTAAGAACCATTTTGATAATGATATAGAGGAAGAAATGCTTCATGAGATTTATGAGAAAGCTACTGAAGTAAGTAACATTTATTTCACTTTGGCCTTTATAAGCTACTTGTCGGATTATTTCTTTTCATTTAGATTGTATAGATGACAATAGTTGAATTATTGATGTGGAACTAATGAAAAAAACCCATTGATGATGCTCATCAGGAAGTTCCATTGCAGGAACCGCAACAGACGGTTGGAGGCTCCAAGACAGAAGAATCAAACAAAGTTGAAAGCAGCAGAGTTGAGAGATCCAGTGGAGCTCAGATCACAGAAGAACAGAAAGCTCGAATGGAGGCTAATAGGTTGAAAGCTTTAGAGAGAGCTGCAGCTCGGGCCCGTTTGTCACAAGCTTCTTGACTTCATTTTGCACGATCATTGTTTATATTCATTACAAAGATGTACTTATTGCACTTTCTTCTTATGTGACATCAACTCGAGAAGATCCTGAGTTTGTAAGTTCTGTTTTTTCTTAATGGATGTTCCAAATTAAGTTTCATATTTTCATGAGGGTCAGAATTTAACGTAATATTAGAATTATATTAACTTTGCAATAAATGCCCCAATGAAATGCATTAAGGTCTTACCCTTAATACTAAAAGTGCATTAACTTATTACACAACTCCAATATGAAACCTCCACCCTTAAAAACTAAACTTCAGGATTTAAAATCATTCTTCACTCGTCAATGTCTGTTTTTTAATTTTTAAGTTTATAATAAAGTCGGATTTGATGTGATATTTAAATTTGATTTGAAAGCTAATAACTGGTCTATCACTCTCTCAAGATTTTTACAATTTTTTATTGGAGCTTTTAAACAAATCAAATTTTGCCGAAATGCATAATTAGCAATCTCTTCTTAAGTGCAGGATCACTAGCGTATGTTTCAAATACAAGCAAAATCCTCGACCACAAGTCAAAATTTGGCTTCATATTAAAACACCAATTCGTGTTGATCTCGAAAATGTGAGAACTTGAGTTGATTATGTTTTGAACCTATTTTCATATTAACAGTAAAAATAACATTTATGTTGAATAAAGTTATAGAAACTTTATATCCTTTTAAACAACCTTTCGAACAATAAAAAAGCAATAACTAAGTAAACTGTCTTGGTGACCATTTTCCATAACTCATTCAAAAGTGGACGTGGATAAAAAAAAACATTAACATTAGAGATAACAAAACACAGAATAGATTAATCAACCAAATCTCTCAGTAAATCGCTACAAATCGTGACTTCATTCATTTTTGCTTGCAAATTGAACACCGAAAATAACTCTTTATGTGAATAATATTATAATACCTCTACCTTTCTAATACCTAGTTTTGCAGAGTGCTACGAGCACATGTGCATTTTTTATTGACACAATGTGGCTGACCATCGATACATTTCACATGTACACAATCAGCAACTTTCAAACAACTCGTTGCCGTAGGGAAAATTTTCTTGTCAGTACTTAAGTTCTGGGCAACCTTAGGAACACATTTGCATTGACCATTCACACAATGAGGATCAGAGTCGATGCATCCTAGATACACACAATCAGCTTCCTTAGAACATGGCTTACCGGCGGCCTCAGTCGTGTAAGAGCTTTCTAGAACTGCAAATAATTAATATCGAATTAGTCACATTTCATGTCGTATCATGTTCATTGATGTTATAAGTATACTTACAAGTCGTGACAAATAAGGTGAGGGTCAAGCAAGCAAGCATGTTGCTACAAGACTTCTTCATTGCTTGTTTTTGTGTAGACTTGACTAAGTTAACGATGAATGGAGATTGTGAGACTGAACAACCTTAACATATATACGAGATTGAGATGTTGGAAACCGAAGAGAGTTTACTCTCAATTAAAGCACAATTTACGTCAATTAAAGTCTTCAAAATTAATTGCATTTTCAAATTAAGATTAAGGGCTAATTATTTATGAATAGCTTAACGTATACTCGGATTTCACTTGGATACCTCCATACTTGTTATTGCTTTGGGGGAGACCTAAAATTTCTAAACGTATCACCGTTATAACTTATGTTAGTTTTTAGGATTAATGTTTTTAAATGACGAAATTGCCCCATATAGATAACAAGTATTGGAGTATTCAAGTGAAATCCGAGTATACGCTAGAGTATTCAGGTGTAATTAACTCTTTTATCTATGAGGGGTAGTTTCGTCATTTAAAAAATTAACCCTAAAACCTAACAAAAGTTCGGTAATACGTTTAGAATCTTTAACTTCATGTAAAACAATAACATGTATTGAGGTATACAAAGAAATCCGAGTATAGATTGTGGTACTTAATTAACCCTAAGATTAGCTGAAGTCACTAATCTTTTTGTGTAACCGGTTCTATATATTCTGGTTCAGTTCAAAACCGAATAAAGTAAACATTGGTTCAGACCAGACCAGTGACCAGGTTTCTGTGTCTTATTGTCTGAAAATGTTTTTGCATGTGTGCCATATGTCTCATTTCACATATTTTTTCCCGATTATGTGCTCCAAAGCATTTCTTGCCTGAGTGAGTTTTGATCACCTACTGGACTCCTCATCCTACTACTCTATACATACATATGCAATTTGCACATACGAGCCTCGCACACACAGACACTGCACAACCTGACAAGAAACACTTTAAAAATTCGAGAAAATGTTGATTGTGAAATTTCGTCGAACACCTTGCATACATTACCATTCACCACCCACAAAGCAGCAACAGAGCAGATAGAGAAAAAAAAAGCAGAGCCAGACCTTGCTCTCCATTCATTATATAAAAAAGCTTCAGTTTAAAAAATTAGACAAAACCCACTTTTATCCTGGTGAAGAAGAAACTAGTATTTTTATTTATAGAGTTTTGATAAAGAAAGCTTGGAGCTTTTCTCTCCCAACTGGCATACACAAGTAGAGGTCTGCCATTTGAGAGTGGAGCTTTCCTTTTCTTTTCCTTGATTCTGGGTTTCTGGGTCTCTCTGCATTGAAGAATAGAGCTTTCTTGTGCTTGATTTCTCTGGGAATTAATGGAGGAGGTTTCTCTTGAGGTCAGTCTTGTTTCTTCTTCCTTTTCTTATCAATTTTTCATCTTTGTCCTGCAAAATCTGCTTGCCCAAATGTGCGTGTTCATTTCTGAATCTAAGCTGCATAATCTGAGAAGAAAAGGTTTTGTTTTTATTTCAGGCTTGTAAATTGGTTCTTGAGCTTAGTCTGCTTTTTCCTGTGCTGATGCTGTTACATTGTTCAAGATAAATTTGGTTCTTTTTAGACGATTATTTGAATGTTTTAATCCCAGTGGTTAGGATCTTTAATTGTAGATTATTGACCAAAGCCCAAGTAAAGCAATACATTATATTGTATAGGCTCATTTCTCAAGCATACATGCATTGTTAATGTGTTGATGAAGAACAAATTGAACAGCAAAATCAAGTAATTTTTCTTTGCCTGCAAAAACTTATCAAGATTTCTCCTTTTCTGTTCTTTTCTTGATTAGGTTGTTAATCATAAATAGGTTGAAACTAATCTAACATAACTATGAACAAAAGGAAAAGAACAGAAAACATATTGATTTGATTTTAGTTCTTAGTTTGATATCTTGTTGTAGTTGAAGGACAGACTCTATTGCCACCCAAGAGTCAAGACTTGACTTTGGGCCTACAGAATTTTCATATTGTGCACAAATAGAACCACTCTTATCTTATTTGGTTAATAATTGATTGGTGTCTCACATCACCCAAATTCTCTACTACCAAACAGCCCACCAAGAAAGCCAAAATTCATAAAAAAATAAAAAATAATCCTTATCATGTGGACCTGCAATGCATGACAAATTAAAGCATGTACACAATATATTATATCAATTCAGAGTAGGCCCCTTTACTGTATTGAGATCTCTGCAAAATTTGGAGCTTGGGGGATTTTTGCTTTGTAAACATGTCCACAAGGAATCTAAATCGTACAGCTACTAAAAGTATTTGTGCCCAAAGCGTAACCACATATACTTCAGATTAAAAATAGGACACAAAGCTTTGATGTGGTGACATGTGAATGTGCTCATTGTGACAAAACTAATCCAGTTAGGTAAACCATGAGAACTTGTTAGGAGATGCATGAAGTTGTAGCTATATCTGTTCTAATTTATTTTTGATTTGTAGGTATTAACCTAATGAATTATTGATTATAGGAGTTGTTTATTTATTTTCTTGGCCCTTGGGGGCTATGATCACATGGTGGGTGGTCCAAGCATTAGTTGCACACTTTCCATTGTTAATAAATGAATTGATTACAAGTATGCATGCATAGCTGGATTGCTCATCTAATCTCCTTTCTCTCTTGTCTTTAACTGTAATTACTATTTGCAACTTGTTATATCTGCTTTGAATCTTTTCTACTAAATTAATTAGTTCTTGTTTTCAGTAACTATGTCCATAATTACTATACTCCAACTATGTTGCATCTAATCAGAATTTTATGTCTAATCTCCTCGTAGCAGATTGACACAATGCCTTCAGACAAAACTGCCACTGTGGTTTTGGATATTGAGAGCCTAACACAAGCCTCTGAGAGAAGCTCTGGGAGCCCCAAAATGACAGTGAGCTTCAATTTCCACATCTGTAAATTTTCTTTTACTCATACCATTACACATAAACTTCGATTTAATTTGTTGCACCACTTTTCACATCAGAGAGCACTCTCTAGGAAATGGTCATATCGAACCGAAAGGTTAGCTACTATGGAGGAAGAAGACATAGATGAGCCATCAAAAAAGCTTTCAATTAAAGGTACAATACATTCTAAATCAATTTCTTAATATAAGTATATGTTAGTGTTTGGTACGGTGAGAACTAAATGGTTGCATGACAGATTGAATCTTGATCCTCTCTTTGGCAGTGAACTCGCAATTTGAGCCTTTGAAGCAGCCATTGATCACCAGTAAATCTTTACCTTCGACGACCACAACATGCAGCATTAATCTCATAGATGTAACAGATGGAAGAAACAAGAGATTCAATCGCTTCACGGCCATGAACCCTAGGATGATCCTCTTCATCTTTGCAACTCTGTGAGTATCTACATAATCAACACTAGTTTTCTCATAACCTGTGATTAAATCTGATTACTTTTTCATAATGTGGTGGGTTCAGGTCGAGCATAGGGACATTGATTCTGATATACTTCACCCTCACAATTAAAAGACAGTCTGATGATTGAAGAGTTGGCAAGGACTTGCACTCTATGCTGTAAAAGATTTTTACATAAATCAATTCAAATGATACATTGTGAAAAAATGCAATTCCTTTACAGCATGGTTCATAATATATGGTATATTGAAGATGGGTTTAGATTGAAAGAACAAAAAAAAGCTGACTGTATGATGAACGACATGTCGTTTTGCGTTCATAAGTTGTAAAAAGAGATTGTCGTTTTGCGTTCATAAGTTGTAAAAAGAGATTGTCCAGTTGGACTTGGCCCGACAGGTTCAGATGGGCCTGACACGAGAACCGGCCCGTTCTCCATCCACCGAAGGGAGCGGGAGATGGCCGCTGCTCTGTGAAGCCAGCCTGACGCGGTGCTCTCCTCTTCAAGGGCCGTAAGATCCGAGCTTTCGCACGGAGCGCACAGCCCAACTCTCTACTTGGATCGGGCGGGCCAGTGTAGACCCATTAAGGCCCAACCTGCAAAGTCAAGCCCATGTTCAATCACCCTTAAAGCCCCACTTGGTTACAAGCTCACGCTACTGAGCTCGGCGATGTACAGAGTCAACTAATTGGTTTATAAATACGCTTTACATTTGATACTTGCTTGATGTGGGATAAATGATAGAGAGACATAATAGATGGACTTTTGGAAATTGCCAATATTCTCGAAACGACATTATTTTAAGAAAATCAATCCAACTAAAGTTATGGTTAAGTTCTGAAAACAAACCAGAAAAGTGAAGAATAATTAAGACAAAATGTTAATGGAAAAGCCTAATAAAAACTGAGTTAAAAAGGAAAGGTGAGAGTCCACAATAATTGGCATCAAATGCTTATGGCTGTTGCTGAATTCCAAGATATGCAAACATCAAAATCATTTTTTTTACAAAAAAAAAAAGAAAAAAAGAAAACCACATCCACCATCTTCAATTGGTGATCCTCTCTTTTGCCCTCTCTATCTCTGTTTTTAATATTTTTTTTTCTCCTTTTCTATATTCCACAACAGATAAAGCACAAACTATAATAATATAGCAGTGAAGCAATAGAGCACAAGAAGCAGTATCAGTAACAGTTGTTGCCGGAGCAGAAGTGTAGTTGTAGAAGTTGTGAGGGAAAAGAAAAGTAGCTACAGCCAATTAGAGTCTCCTTCTCAAAGGCAAATCCATCACTTTGTCAAAAAAGAATTGGTATATCTCTCTGCATTTCCACACACTAGTCCTGTATTGTGCAGCTTTGTGCTGTTGTGGCATCACCCATTTCGGTGTTTGATTGGAGTTCCAGTTAATGGGTCTTCGTGTTCTGCTTTTGATTGGATATTAGCTTAATGGGTTGCTCTTTTTAGCTTTCAATTCACGATTTTTGTATGTTTTTTGGTGGTGGGGTTGGGTTCAGGTCGGTGGACCAGAGGTGTTGATGAGCCGAGTTCCAAGATTTTATCTTGGGAGCTTCGATTCTAGGGTTCTTGTGAGCTAAAAATCTGATCTTTTTCAACCTGGGTTGTGATTCCTTCGTGGGTTTTTGAATTGCTTGGTGGGGAATTTTGGAAATCGGTACAGGAAAACAAAAATGGCGGCAGAATCAAACATGGGTTTTCAGGACGCTTTAGGGTCTCCTATGAATCGACATGCCTTATCTTTTCAGTCCGGTGCAATTAACAGCACATCAGAGATGATTCCTGGGGGCAATTACTATGGGTTTAGCGTAATTAATAACAATCATGGAATGGCTCAAGTTGGGAGTTCTTCAGGTTCTCTTCTTCTGGATCCTGTTCCAGGTCTCACCCATGACACTGGTTTAGCTGTTGAGTGGTCACCGGAGGAGCAGTACAAGTTAGAGGAAGGTCTTCACAAGTAAGTAGCTTGGCATAAATGATAAATGTGTGTGGTAGTTTAAAACTTTTTAGGATCTCTATGGTTTACTTCAGTAATTATAAACAATTAGAATTGACTGTGAGAATTAGCAAATAGTTATGCTTGTAGCTGTTATAGTTGTGCATTTAGCTCTTCATGGTTCAAATGATTGAAAATTGTTCAGCTTGCACGATGATTATGGTGAACAAGGTTATTTATTTACTTTCTCCGTTTGAGGTTAATTTGCATCTCTTTAAATTTTTAGATATGCTGTGGAGCCAAGTGTTATGAGGTATGTGAAGATTGCAGCTATGTTGCGTGACAAAACCGCACGTGATGTTGCTTTGAGGTGTAGGTGGATGGCAGTAAGTCTTTTCCTGCTTGTCAATCCATTAACGTCTGTAGATCTTCTGAAATCTTGTTATATACGCTATTTATCACTTTGCCAACTTTATATACTGCAAATATTTTCAGCCCAGCCATTTTGCTATTGAATCAATTTGTACTGTTAATACCGATCTCTTCTTCTAAGCTTTGTGCTTGGTTTTGTGAATCTTTCACAGAGAAAGAGAAGAAAAGCCGATGAACATGCTGCTGGAAAGAAGGTGAATAGCAGGAAGGTATACAATATATTCCTTCACGTTTCACATTAATCAACGAGTTTATTGCTAAGAACGATAAGGAAACTGAAATAAAATGAACTTTATGTTACAAATTATACTTGATTTGTTGAACCATAGGCAAGATTCCTATTTTAATTTAGTTAAGAAGTACTTTAATAAAGATCTATATCATGCTTCTTCAGGATAAGCTGGTAGAATCATCATCAATGGCAAATATACCTTCAGTTGCACCTCTGTCCATGACTCCATATTCTCTCATGAGGTGCCATATGGACCAAAGTAAACATATGCTTCATGAAGGTCAGTGTACATATATAATATCCCTTCATTTATTTTTTTTGAAATTTATGAAGTTGATTGTATTGGCATTATAGCAAAAAGATGCCAAGATTTTCTAACTTGTGTTTTCTCTTACTCCTTTTTAACCTTTCGGTTAAAGTTAATAAACTTGTTTCCTTGGCTAGTTTCAGGAATAAGTGGCACTGCTAAGTTTCTCCTGGAACAAAATAACCAAGCTTTTAGTCAAATCTCGACTAATCTTTCCAATTACAAGGTGCATACCTCATTTCCCATGTTGGGTTTGTGAAGCTATCACACTATGGATAGAACATTGCTCTGATACTTCTATGAACAGTTACAGGACAACATTAACCTCTTCTGTCAGGCCAGGAGTAATATTATTGCCATCCTAAATGAGTATGTAGACTTCTTCAATGTTTTTTTAAAGTTTCCATTTATGTTAATGCTTATTCTGGTTTTAATATTTACATGTTGCTAATATGGTTTAATAAGATTACGATTCAATTTTTGCAGCATGAGAGATATGCCTGGCATAATGAGTAAGATGCCACCGCTTCCCATATCCATCAACGAGGACCTGGCAAATAACGTATTGCCTAATTCTATTCAGGTAAGCTCTCATGTAAACATAACAAGTCTATTTTTTCTTTTCTTTATTTCTATATTATAGTACTTAATGTCTATTCTGTGTCTTCAGTCTATGATGTATCTGAAGCAGGAGCCAAGGTGCTGATATATATATAATTCATGATGCTGAAGGTTTGGTACAAAGAGGTTTCTGCTGTAAATGATAAAGAAACTGGTAGGAGACTTTCAGTTTTGACCTCACACACTTCAGCTATTAGCAAGTAAAATAAAAAGCTTCTCATCTGTTATAGCTCCCATCTCCATTGCCCTTTCCAGTGCAGTCAGGCCTCCTGCATCTTTAATCGATGCACATGCACCTCTGTAGAGAACAAAGGAACAAGTAAAAACTCCATTTAAGTAAATTTCACAGAAGAGATTATGTTATGTTATATTACCTTCTGATTAGGAACTTTGCCAACTCATTATTCCCTCTGAAGATGCAATGGTGCAGAGGAGTTCTTCCATGGTAATCGAGCATATTTGCATCAGCTCCAAATTGCAGCAACAGCTCAACCATCACTTTGTGGTCATAGTAACATGCTAGATGCAACAGTGAACAACCCTGTAAACAGCTCTCTGGTTCATTTGTATCCTTGATTCTCTTACAGGTCGTCGGACTACTTGTTTTCCTCTCTAGCTTTGAGTCTTGTGCTTCCATATGGTGATACGAGTCCACATCAATGACATCATCGAAAATGGTATTGATGATGTTTATGTCTGATGTCACAACTAGTTGATATACTTCTCTCAGATTGTTAGACTTGACTGCTTGCCAGATTTTGATGTTAGGAGAAAGTCCTGATCTAGTTGCTTCTCTCACAACTAGTGATTTCTCTACATACTAGTGAATCACAATGCTTGTCAAAAAAAAGAAGATAATAAATAAGAACAAAATAAGGAATTTAGATGAGTACCTTTGCATGAATATATTTCTCCTTGCAATAAAAGGTGTCTTGTGGGCACGGCTTTGTGACTGATGCAAATATAGGACTTACTTCATCCATACTGCATGTCCTATGAATAATGAGTTCACAGTCAACATTGATGTTAAATCAAAATAACATATCAATGACATTTTCATCTTCATTCATTTAATTACAGTTTTCTCTTTGAAACGGTAACTTGAGCATGACAATAATGCACTAAAAGTGTTTCTGTTACCCACTTAGGAAATTTCAATCTGATAGTAATCGGTATCAATGGCATGAAATCATACCTTTCTATGCTGTCTTTCTCAAGTAGGAGCAATCCCTCCCATACAGAATTACAATAAGTATTACCCAAGCTGCGAAATAAATCCATCATTGTTGGTTCCCAAACTCTGACATCTAAGGATAGAGATCTCACCTATTATATATAGTTCTGAAATTAATGAACACAGTATATTTGCTGCAGATTCTTTTTTAGGATTAAGGTTTGTATATAGCAAACCTTTGATATATGAACGCCAAGGTTCCGGTGGACACCAGAGCATTCAATGCACAACAAAATGCCAAGATTTAAAGACGCCCAATCGGGTTCTGGACAGCTGCACTCTGCACAAAGTTCATTTCCAGGAACTTCTCTGAGTGTTTTGGAAACAGAAACTCCTTGTTCAACATTTATGGCATCATCGAAACTGTCGTCGCCATCTAGCTGTTTATAATCATTGCAGGAGCTGCTATTCCCCGAACCTTTTGTTATTAGTTGTGTCTGCAGAAGATATTTATTGGTTCTTTTTAACAAGAGCTCCCATTTTTGTTGTACTTTTATACTTAAAGTTGTATACATTTGTTGGGATTTACCTGTTGCAGGAAATTTGTGTTCAGAAGCGATGTGATTACTGCAGTGATTTTATTTATCCAGTCCACTCTGTCTGCTCCATTTTCCGCCTGACCAAATATAGTGAAGAAAATTGACAGTCATTATATCCTGAAATTACTCGGGTTGAAGAAAAAGGCTTCTTAAGACAATTCATAATGAAGTAAATTAGCTGAACATTCCAACACCAAAATCGAATCCCCACAACTAATTATAAGCTCACCTGCAGAGTGTATGTTTTTACTGGAGAAATTATTCTGAAGCAAAGTCGGAGATCAGTATCCTCCGCATCAATCTTAATTGTTGAAGTTTGAA
>JAYMSW010001155.1:0-17691 GCA_036897725.1 Erodium texanum | reverse complement strand
GCTTCCTCTTCCCCCTCTCCAACAAGCGGTGGCTAGGGTTTCTCTCTCTCTCAAATATTCTTCAATTTTGGATATTGATATAGGAAGCTGTTAAATTTCCGTCGTCGTTTAAAATAAACAGTTGTCTTATATGTTCATTTTCTCAAGTCAAACTTATTTTAAAAGAGTTCTCACATATGTGATATATATGATTTTCGTATTCCTCCCAAACAACATTTGAGGATGCCCTGAAAAATCATATAAAATTCATTTATTTACTAAGTTGTGATTTCTTCACTATTTTGGAAAGATACATAAGTCTTGTCAAAGCAACGTTGGTTCTTCATTCGCATACTGCATCAAATAGTTATGGACAACAAAACAAGTCAAACATCAGATATGCCAAAAGTAGGAAAACATATTTTTTAGATTAAATTTGTTGAATAAATTGAAATTATTGGTTTAGTATTAGAGCATCTACAACGCTAGCACCTGCTATAGGAGAGAGAATGATGTCACCCAAGAGAGAGAGTGTGTGTTGAGTAGGAGAGACGACTTTAAGTTCATGATAGTGACGCGGTACGCTCCTCGGATACTTCGGCCGTAGGACATGAGACTCGACTTCAGGTATCCTAAGTGAGCCTTACGAAACAACACGAAACGTTCGTGAAAACAAAGGAAACAAGATTATGTAAAGATTCTCTTTATTGGTACAAAGATAGCTTTACAAAAGATGCACTCAATGTGAGCGGGCTAGACCCATGAAGGAAGGTGAAATGCGAATAATGGAAGATACCTATACAATAGAGGGCTAGCCCATTTATATAGGTGGGTTAAGCCATATTCTAAGGTGAAAAGGAACTCGACAAAGGGGATGGGATTAGGAAACCTAACCCATGTGAATTGTGTGAAGGAACTACCCAAATCAGACGCGGTAGAGAGACTTGCGGTTTTGGAGTCCTTATGCACCAAGGACTTGTCTGGACTGTCGAATGTGAAAAGGAGTTGTGACTATGTCTTAGAGCTTTTTTATTTGGATTAGGAAACGCCTCGACGGATATCAAGGGTTGCGTGCAAGGTAAGTATTGGCGTGTGCACGGGGAGAAACTTCTTCCCATTTGGGAAAGTTCCCATAAGAGGTAAGCTGGACGTGCGCTCCTTGGTGCGAGCTTGCGCGTGGATAGGCTGGCGCGAGCTGGCAAAGTCCTGGTATGTGGAGGACTCCCATATGCATACGAGTAGGCAGAGGTGCACAAATTTCTCCTATTTTCCTTATGAGTCTTGTGGAAGCGCAAGTAAGGTGCACACGTAGGAAGAAAGTGCTTGCATGCATCAGGTTTTCCGTTCCTTATTTGGGAAAGCTTCAAAAAGAGGAAGGGAGTATGAGCTGAAGGCACATGAGCTTGAGACCCAAAGGGATACGGCCCAAGGTGGTGCACGGGAATGAGGACTCCAAGTCTAATGCAGATAACGAAAGGATGTGAGCCCTTAGTAGAGCAGGTATGTTTGAAAGGGCCTTAGACGTGGTAGCGGGCTTGGACATGATTTTGGGGCGTGGACAATGTCATGAACAAGGGATGTATGCTTGGACATGGGCGGAAAATACACGGGAGGAATGTTACGAGGACGAAAAAAATGTTAGGGCTTTTCGGATCATGAGATGATGGCTAGAGCTTGATGCTTGCCTTTTATAGTTTTTCTTCCACAATACTAGCTCGTATGGGTGGGTACTAGGGGTTCTTTTTCTTCTTTTTCATAATTGATATTTTAAAAATTAATAATTAAACTTAAAATAATTAATTGATAGTTTTTAAACATTAATAATGAAACAAAATAATAAATTACATAAGTAATAAATTGATATAAACATCAATAGTACACCAGATCTCTACCGGGCGACGCAAAATTAAAATGTCGTGTCCCCTTGTGATGAATAGGGCGACATAGATGGACTACGTTGATCAGTTGTACGACATAGCCAAGCTACTCTGTTGCCCAGGAAAACTAAGATGATGTAGCATTATCGTAGCGTTGTTCTAGTTTTATCACCTGGGCAACGCAAGCAAATGCTACGTAGCCCAGGTATACTAAAGCGACGAAGTCCAAACACTACGTCTTTCTAGTATTTCAACTTGGGTGACGCAGGAAAATGCTACGTTCTCCAAGTTGACCTATGTGACATATTATTTGAATTGCGCCACCCAGGTGGTTGGTGGTTGACTACCTTCTTAGGTGACGTAGGATTATAATCTTGGCTAGGAGAGGTTATCAGTTTCTATAGGAAATCAGTTATCTCCCAATGCTTTGCAATCCACCCAATGATGATTTCCACCAGCTCAGATTCTTTATCGCACATGAGGGCCTCAACCTTATTGTACACCAAAAAACGTAGCGAACTGTAAACCCTAAATTGGCAGAGTGACAGAGCGGTAGAAACGGGTAAATGAGACAGCTCAAAGGAAATATATTGTACAAACCCAAGCACCAACAATTGCTCACCTTGTCGACCATATCCCAATCCACCCGGTAAGAAAGGAGATAAGCTTTATCGAGTGTCTGCACGTCATCAAAAAAACGCTGACCGAGGCTGCTTAGAGGCCTAGGTCTCGCAGGGCGACCTCGGCACCCTAAATTTCTAAGTAATTATACTTACATTAAATTTTTTAATCAATTAATTATTCAATGCACATGCTTTTGTTTTTTTTTACCTTACAACTACCCTAATTTAATAAAATATCACAGTTATGCGTTCCTAAAATTGCATTGCTCTAATACATGAACATCCCTAAAATTAATTGGTTTGGACCAAACATCAACAAAAGGACAAAAAACAGAACATGCAATAAAAGAAAAAAAATCAGATGTAGGTCAACTATGTTGTGCAACAAAAAATCGCATGCAATATTAATAGAAGGAAAAAAAATTAGAACATGCAACTGATTTGGACCACTAGCTTTAATATATGAACATTCGTGAAATATACCAGTGTATACTTCAATATCCTACTTCAGTCATGCATTGTACCACTTCAGACAATAAATCCGAAACACATGAATTAGAACATGTAATCAATTTTCAAGGTTGCTATAAATCAGAACATGCAAAGAAAAAATCACAGAAACACATGAATCGAATAGATCTAGTTTTCAGGGTGTATGAAACACAAAAAAAAAAAATCAGATCCAGTTCATAAACTGCTGATACAGATATGCATGTTTCACAACCCAAGTTTGCAATCACATTATTCATACCCAATAAACCTAATGATATGATGTTCTTCAAGCAACTTCAAGACAAAGCACACACAACAACTAGCATACACAAATTTGACGCTGTCATTGACTTGGAAAACATGCTTTCATGTTCAAGCACACAAACACGCCTCAGAACCTGATCTATGCTTCAACCCAGTACATGTAACAACACATGTAAGCCATGAAACTGAATAAATACAAAAGCCAAATAGAGGGTCAGATTTACCTTGGCCGACCGGTTAAGGGTTCATCGTGGTGGCGAAGCGAAGGAGCTCGGGATGCTGGAGATTTGCGAACAGAAGGATGGAAAAGGGCAAAAGGCTCGAGATGCCAGAAATCTGTGCTTGGCCGAGGGAAATCAGGGGCAGAGAGACAGGGTTGTGGCGAGGCTAGGCGGAGGAGACCTTGGTGAGGCGAGGCGAGATGAGGCAGAGGAGACTGGAATGGCGAAGATGGAAATCGGAAGGAGAGGAAAATCCGAATTGCACGAATAGAGGGAAATGGGTAAGATGTTGCCGTTTTTTTCCCCTAAATAGACACTTGGACGACGAGCTTATAGCTTCATCGGCCAAGTTTTTTGACCATTTGACGCCGCATTTCAGATCAAAACCTGCACGACGAACAAAATCGTTGAGCCACGAAATATATACCACCCCCCAAGAAGTTGCCCGTTGGCCCCGCCATTTCAGGTGCACATTGACCCAACATTCTATGTTCTGTCGTCCAAGTACAACTTGGCCGATAGATTTCTATATTTCGTCGACTAAGGGTTTAACTGTTGACCAAAAAACCCGACTTCTATTGTTCCCCCTCAACGTTGTGATTGAAAGTTAAGAACACTGATTATAAGTACTGAGTTAAAAAAATTCGTAATAAACTTAAAGAATTTCACATTACGGATAAAAATGCAACGTTTAGAAAAGTATCCCACAAGTATGTTGATGGCTAGCTAACGACCATTACAGGTACATAACATACATTTCTTAAGGACGTATAACGTGACAGTGCACATTATGAAATCAAACCCGGCTATATGCTACATAATAATGTTGGTTATATTAACCATGTGAAAAATAGGATTTGTTTGACGAAAAGAAGAACTCGATCGAAGCGGTCAACTATTCGGGGAAGATGTGGTCAAGCAACTTGAGCGATGAATGTTTGCCGCTTGGGCGATGATTTTATCGTTGTCGTCTAGTTTAGACAACGAATGAAAATGATGTCGTCCAAGTTCCAGCTTGGACGACCTATTTGACGTCCTTCATGTAAGTTGGGATGTACTTAGGTTACGAATCAATATTTAAGTCGGGCAAGTGGTGACTAGGAAAAGGAAATAATCATGTGTCGGCCAAGTTGTTAGTTTGACGATGTATATTTTTTTTGTCGTCCAAGTTACTAGCTTGGCCGACGTAGTTTTTAGTTTCGTCAGTCAAGATGCTTTCTACAGTAGTGTTGAAAGTAGGCCTTCTATAGTTTCACTATCGGGAACAGAAATACAAAACCATTTACTAGCTGAAGTGGAACACTATGATGTAAACAGTTTAAACCCCTTGTTCTTGGCTCGTTTCATGAGAAAGAAGGTGAGTTGGACACATGTATCGACATTCTGTGAGTTGTCTTACTAGGAGTACTTGATTGTACATCATGCAATGGATGTCATGCATATTAATAAGAATGTGTGTGACAATATCTTGGGAACGTTACTGAATTTATCTAGGAAAAGTATGAACAACTTTAAAGCTGCGATAACATGAAAGGATTGGGGTATCAAGCAACAGTTGTGGTCTAAAAGGGGAAGGGCGATAAATATAACTCACCATGTAATTAGTTACAATCTATTCTACTCACACTATTAATTTCAACATTCTATGAGACTTCCAAGGAAGTACTAAATTTTAAATCCCATCTATTGAGTGTCTTAATATTTATGAATTATTTTAATAAAATGGAAATATGTACACACAAATGTGTGATGCAGAACAGTATAATACGGAGCTTTGGAACTTGGGCACCGGGTTATATCTCAATGATGTGTATACCCAGTGTACTATGAATGAAGTGAAATTTTTTTGCAATCCTAGAGACAAAGCACGAATCACTCAGAATTGTGGGGTGATGCTTGAATCGACAAACACCACTTACTATGGTGTACTTTGCAAGTTGTTGAATTTTTTTTACGCATGATTGATGCTCGTTATGCTATTTCGGTGTAGAGGAGGCGAAAGATGAATAAGACCTGGTCTCATTCAATCCCATTTTCTTACTAAAAGCTTGACCTCGTTCAGTGTTCAACAATGTCCAACTACAAGTTGTCTTTGACGAGTCTCCATCAAGTTTTTTTTGGGTGGAAGTGCTTGTGTAGGTCTCCCATTTGTACATCTTCTCGGCCATTTCTACAACATGGTCATTAAATTGTTCATTGTGTGGGTGTCTTTCGAACTTCAAATAACAACAATTAAAGTGATTGACCTCTTTACTCCACCCCAAGAAGTGGTCTTTCAGTTACTTCAAGGTACAATCAGGAATGATACTGGGGTTGGGATTGTTGGTTTACAGTTCGTCGTACATGACTTCCTAATACTTTTTGGACCTCTTTGAAGATCTAATGACGAGATCGGTTGACTTGTTGATTTATGCACTAACAAGTCATTTCTCTTCCTCATTGGTCCAAAGGATTTTGCGACAAGGAAGAATAGCGGTAGCAAACGAGTAGAGGTCATACGTGTGGAAGTGTGCATGGGAGCGAAACGAGTGAAACACGTGCAAGGACTTAATCGAGCATTGGGGGGAGGTGTGGATTCGTCCTCTTCGTCTTGAACTTCATCCTTGTTCGTTTCATCATCGTCTTCGGGATTAGTCGATCGGCCTCCAAGTCCCCAACAAAAATCAGACGATGAACCACCACCACGAAATTGGGAGTACCAAACTTAAGGTAGTATGATTTTTTGAGAATTATGAACGTAAGGTGAAAGTGGACTCCAATTTTTATCCATTTCATAGTGGCATTGATTTGTTTTTTTAGAAATTGGATTGAAAGAAAGAGGTTGTGAAAGCTGGAGAATGATTTTGAAGACGAAATAAAATGTGGTCATTGTTTTGCATAGAGGGGGAAAGAGACGTTGGAGTGTCATAGCAATTGGAGACTAATCATTGCTTTTCCAACAAGTACTTTTTGTTTCCAAATTGACCATGTGGCAAGCCATGATTAGAGGAGGAGGAAATCGCCCAGATTCAAGTGAGTCCATAGACAATTTAAGGTTGAGTTGTAATCATAGAGTCCGGTCTCCTTGTGTTATACAAATCGTCTGATGATTTGGTTGAATTCCCCTCAAATTGTCAATAAATTTATCTTGGGTTATAGATACTCTTAAAGTGAGTGGTTCATCTCTTATTTTTTTTTAGATTTCAGAAGAATTTAAAGATTATCTAACATGATTATGAGAATGACATAAACTTGAATGTTCTCTCGTTCTCTTTTTGGTAAGTTTGGGAAAGCCAAAGCTAAAGCCTGTTCCCATCCCTTTTCTATAAGTTGATTTATGATCTGTAAAATATTATTTTCATATATTAACATTATTTATATGTTGACATAAAAACAATCATAGTAGTATTAATCCATAGATTTTGAAACACAAGGGAGCTGATCATATCGAATTCAGCAAAAATAAACTATATTTGTTTCTACAAGAATAATATGGACTCGTGGCCTTTCTTTATACATAAATTTCTTCTCTGGTCAGTCAGAGCATATACTTGTAAACAACAAATTGGAAATGTATATGAATATGAAACCATATTGACAAGATCAATTTTTCAAATATGGAGGCGGTGGCGGAGCAGAGGTCACCGCTAAAAGTGGCAGTGATCGGAGCCGGCAGGGAGATCGAAAGGGAAGGTCACCGAGTGGTTGTGTTTGAAAAAGGCTACCAAATCGGCGGCGATCCACGCGCCGAGTCCGACCCTCTGGGGCTCGACCCGGACCGAGAAATCGTCCACAGCAGCATGTACCGGTCTCTGCGGGTCAACCTTCCCAGACAGCTCATGGGGACTACCCGTTTTCAGCTCCGGAGAGCGGCCGATCTTTTCCGGGACACGAGGAGGTGCTCCGGTTTCTCAACGATTTTGCTCGCCATTTCGGGTTGCTGGATCTAGTGCGGCTCGGGCATGAAGTGGTCCGGATCGAGCAGGACCGGTCTAATTAGGCCGTCGAGTGGATGAGCGGCGGATCTGAATGTGGAGCTCTTTGATGCCGTGGTTATTTGCAACACAGCCAAGGATAGCTGATTTTCCAGGTAATTATTTCACTTTATTTATTTGATTCTCTATTTCTGTACAAACAAATATTGAAGATTTTGGTGAAGAAGGAAGGAAGGCTTATTATTGGTACGATGTTGTTTGCAGGCATGCATGTTTGGCCAGGATGACAGATACACAGCCATAACTATCGAGTTCCAGATCCATTTAAAGATCAGGTACAATCTCCTCTTTCGTTTATGAATTAGCAACTTATAATATGAATCTATCTGCAAATGAGTTTATAGTTATAAGCTTGGTTATAAATGTGGTATATATTTAACAGATTGTGGTAGTGAGTGGGAGTGGACCGAGTGCTGTGGGATAGAGTACCACGTTAAATAGATGTCAGTTATAACACCAGCTTATATAATAAGTTTGGATCTCTACCAATCAGCTCGAGTTTTTGAGTTGGATAGAGCTTTAACACTATGAACATCATGAGAAATATCTTGTCTACTGCGAAACAAGTTCATCAATCCTCAAGAACCACAAGTAACATGGAAACTACTTCTTCACACCATTCAATAGTAATCATTTCAATCTTGTATTGTCGTCATCTTAATTCTTGAACAACTTTATTAGAAAATCAACTCAACTAAAAGTTTAAACTGGTAGTTGAAAAGCTTTGTTCTCTAGTATGGTATCAGAGCTTGGTTCCTCACGAACACAAGTTTGAATCCCGCTTTCTGCAAAAATATTTATTATTTTCACCATTTATCTCATTTGTCCCTAATAGGCCTTTTATTCTGTCTCATCTGTAAAGTTTTTACCTCTCTTCTCGATGGCTCATATCTCTTTCTAAATTTCATACTCACACTCCCAAACGAATGTGTCCGTGAGGGTAAGTGTTAAAGCACATAATTACAATTGAGCTTTTAACTATTAGCTTAAGCTGATAACTAAAGGTTTTACTATAGTTTTGTGGTCTAACAAACTTCATCACCTATTAATAAGCAGTTCAATTTCCATCATGTTAAACAGATCAAACGTGCTCATGAAGGCGGTAAACTGGATTTTGAAGATGGATCCTCCATCTATGCAGATGCCATCATCCACTGTAACATCAAATATTTCAGCACTGCCTCATTTTCTCAGATTCTTGGTTATGTTGTTGTACAGGTACAGATACTATTTCCCATTCCTAAGAAGGAATGGTATTGTGAATGTTGAAGATAACCGAGTCGGGCAAGCATGTTTTCCCACCAAAGATGGCTCCTCGGCATCGGAATACCTTTCCGGGTACATCAACTAATCAGAATGAATCTCTGATTGTTTTATATTGCATTGAACTAGTGATGGTTGAGTTACAGTCCAAGTGGGTGGCAAAAGTTTGGTGGCATTGCCAACCCAAGAGGAGATGGCCAATTCTGTTGAAGATTTCTACTCATATGCTTCAACTCAATGTCGGTAAACATGAATTCCTTCCCTCTTTGTTTTTTACCAATATGTTTTAAAATACCATTCATTTCTCTGCAAATTTCATGTTCTTTTGTCACCGGCCGACACTACTCTTACCAACTCAATGTCGGTTAACTTTATATTCTTTACACCGTCATTAAGTTGGACGCAAGTTTAACAAGTATCGACCATATGATAGAAATAATATTCTAAATTTCTCCTCAAATTCATCAATTTGCATTTTTTTAGCCGATTTCTTAATATTTCCATATTGAGATTGATATTTTTAAAATTTTATTTTACTAAATGACGGTATAAAAAGTACAAAGTTAACAATTGTAAATGGTCATACTTAAAATATAATTGTTGTATTTCGTTAAAGTGAAAAAGTTAAACGTTGTAATTTATAAAGATAACGTTACGAATGGTCACACCTTAAAGAAACTATTGTGATATGTGAAAATGAACCTTGTGGTCCGTAAATTCCCCTTGATTTAATTTGGTACCTTATGTTAGTTTGACGACATAAAAAGTTTAGTCCACTATGAGTACTATACTAGTTAGTTAAGATTAATGGTAGATAATTATATTTTAAACTTTAAACTTTTGTATTGAGTTACCTATATTTTCAAAAACTTGCACATGACTCTATTTTAACTTTATTCTATAAAAAAAATACTATGTTTTTCGTCTTTTTAATAACTCGATCTTCAAAAGAATCTTTTTATAACCATTATCTAGATTCAACCAAAATGTTTTTTTTGTAGTCATGCAACTTTCTTCAATTAAGGTTAGGGATATTTTCATCATTTTTTACAAAAGAAAAAAAAAGAGTTATGTGCAACTTTTGAAGGTTTATGTAATTTTTTTATTTAAGAGTTCAAGAATAAAAATAATTATAACTACGTAATTTTTGTTAGATGACAAAAAATAGTTTTGAACTCTAACGGGGTTAGTAAGACTGACCCAACAGATGCATAAACATGAGGGTGTTGTAATATGAGATTAAAACACAAAAGGAACCTTGTATATTGGCTTGAATCTTAGCTCTAATATAAACTAATACAAGTTCTAAAAGTAATAAATTAAAAAAGAAGCAAGATACACAGCAGTAGTTTGAGTTCACAAAGATATGTACTTGTATTTCATATGAACGTTTTCATATAGAGATAATAATAATAATATTCATATTATTATAACCTTGTAAACTCGTAAATACTAATTGAGAATATAATCACAAACTATCAAAACCTACAATCTTGTATCAAAGCAAAAAGAAACAATGCTCTTGAATTTGAAAAATCTAAAATAATACCATTTTTTTTCAAGAATGAACACGAGTTTTTTCTGATAATCTGGACAAAAAAACTCAAATCGACAAATGTTGATCACGACTTTGTTGTTTGAAGAAATTATTTGTCTCTATATGTTGAATTACGAAAATTGATACATAAAACAAAAAATAAATCTTCAAAACTCATACAGATATAAGTCAAATAAACATAACCCAAGAAAATAAAACTCACACAATCAACACTCTGTTATATTATCGATCGTAAAATTTAAATTACATTTTATTTCTCTATTTATTATATCAAGTTACGCAACACATACAAAGAGGCCCATGTGCTCATTAACTCAACAATGGTCCTCATCTTCACGACTCGTGCCTTGCAATCATTGGAGTCCAAGACTCCAATTATGGATAGTGAATTTTATAAAGTTCAACAAGAAATAGATTTATATACCCAAAACCTTGCACAAATCCAAGACCTATCTGAACGTGAAAGCAATATTTATGGGTCCAAACCAAATCAAGAATTGCCACAAAAGAGCCCAAATATGCCAGATTTAGCCAACTCTATTATGAAACATTAGTTGCACTTAACACATCATCGATTTGGACCACTAATCAACCACATTGGTGTCTAGTTTCTAGTGGAGACTTGGTTTGAAGGATAAAGATACCAAATTATCCTATTTATTGAGCTTTTTGTCATTATAAGTTTGGGTAATGATTTGGCAACGTAGATAATTTATGCATGGGATAAGTTTATTTAGGTTGATGGAGCTTCTTGGTTGGTTTGTGGATCCAATTTTCGGTTTGAAATATTAGTTTTAAGTAATAGTCAAGGGTTGTTAAATTTCGAAGTAAGGATAGGTATGTCAACGATCGTGACACCTTCGTAATAGTTGTAGAATGGATGTAATTTTGAGACACTAGACTGTGAGAATCGCTTTCAAAATCATAAACGGATAAAATTTGTTAACAAACATCGAGTTTTATCTATTAATTCAAATTAGTTCATAGGTTGCTATACTTTTAAGAAGTGCCCTTTGCTTAATGGCCCAACCACAAGAATGCATGGTTTATGGGCAAGCTTGTGCTTAACTATTTGAAACCTTCACTTAGTTATGGGCCATTTTGGGGGTATCAAAGCCTGAAGGTGGGTTGGACATGTCTTATTATTATTATTATTATTATTTTGAAGTTTTATAACCTGTTTCGAATATTATAAATTATCTAATTATAAATTTATACAGTTAATTATTTAAATGAATAGGCTTTGATGAATTGGGTCTGTCAAAACACGTAAAATTAAACCTCGCAAAAGTGTAAATTAAAGTGGATTCTCATTTTGAGTTTGAGCCATGTAATTTGCATATATGCTGTTTGATTTTTAGATTGCAATTGCCCAAATAGAGACTGACAGTAACATACTAAGTACTAACATGTCTCTTTGGATGGCCGAACCAACACACAAAGTGCTAATCAATTTTAAGAATATTAACAATCTAATAATAATAATATAAAAAAACAGTCTATTTCACAAATGTTATTTGATTCGATTTGAACTTGTTTTTTTCACACAAATTCTCTTATCTTAGACTTGCTCTCAACAAGTTCCCCGTCCACCAACTCCAAAGAATCGTTATCTCCACGAATTTGGAGTTTATAATCTTATCCGACTCTGTAATATTACTATCTTATTATATATGATCAATAATTTGTTATATAATATATAAACAGATGATTAAAAATATATTGTCCGAAATAGATTGGATTGGATTTCATCGGTTCCCGAGCCTCTAAACCTCCCAAGTTGGTCTCTATGGGAATTAGCCTAACCTTCAAAAATATACATGTAATTTAGCTACACTAGCCTTTTCTGAAGTTTGAAAGAAACTCCCACCAGTCACTTGGACCTAATATGAACCATCCTTCTTGGCTTTTGGTGCTTCTTTTTTTTCAAATTAATCCTATCCATCCAAATAAAATATATAATATAGAAAGTGATAACATAGATATCCAAAAAAGACATCTACATAAACAAATAGTGTTTTAGTAGAGTATCCAATTCTTCATGCATTAAATTTATATGAATAAAACAATTTTCTTATAATTATGCCAAACATGAAACAACTCCTAGACAATTCTTTGTATCATCGTTTTTGACATAGATAAAGAGGTCTATTTTACGTATTCAAAACCTATTAAATTCATTAATTTAACAGCCAAACATAAAAAATCATCGTATTATCATATTAATATTTTGGTTACAATCGATTTTTTAAATCTGAAACTAAGTATTTTTCCTCAAAATATCGGATACTTTAAAGAATAAAATAATATTATAAAATCAAATTTAGTAAAGATGTAGCTAATTAGGAAATAAAATTTGTTAATAAATGTTTTGTTTACTATAATTAGGGCACTTCCAATCATTAATATAATTGATAATTGACTTTTATTGTTTACGTTTGTATATTTGGAGGTCTTTATTATTCAAAAGTAAAATTTTCTCAATCCATGACACGATCTCTTAAATACATGCTTCATGGGTCCACGTAGCTCACTGACACACTCCGTCCAGTTGCCACGTAGGACCCTTGACCCAGTCAAAGCTCACAGCCCGGTGATGCAATCACCCTACAAAGCAAATCTTTTTAAGACAAAAAAAACAAGAACCTAGTATCGATACTCTTCTTACATAAATCGCCAATCAACACGAACCGTTGATTTGCTCCCAACAGAATCAGAACCGCCGAGACAAGGACAACCAACCCCTTGCGGCGCCCAGTCAGACCTACGACCGAACAAAACCGCACGAGTCAGTTCTCACTCACACACACTTTTGTCGTGTTCCTCACACGAAACTCGGGTCCCACATGTAATCCCAGTTCGTCGAGATCGCTTCTGAGATCTCATAAACACATTCCAAGAAAATAAAGCCATCGTGGCCGTTGATCTTTTATCATCGTAAATGAACGATCGTGATTAAGTGAGGTTCATCTCCTTCCCATGCACTCTCTCTAATTTGACTAAAAATAGAAAATCAGATCCGATAGAGTTGTTGGGTGCTCTGTTTCGAGAGTGATGAAAGTGAAACGAAGTGTGTGTGAAAAAATTGTATATAAATTAAATATATATTGTTACAAAAAGTATTTAAATCGGTTTTGGTTTGCGAACTCGATTTGTTATATAAAGCGTAGAAGCTGTGAGCTGCTTTCTCAATACTTCTCTGTTCTTGCAACAACCTCTTCAGGTATATGTAACAACTCAACCTCTTGTTTGTTTCCCGAGAAAATGCGGGAAAATTAATGAAATGGGTTTCATTGTTTGCTTCAGGCATGGCGGGTTCGACAGCTCAGCAGCCGCAGTTCATGACCAGCACCGGCAATCGGAGCTTCTCCAATGACCCGTTGATTGAAAATTCCGACAAAGACCAGATTGTGGTTCCTGATGTAAGTTCCTTATTTTCTTCGATTCGATTCGGGTTCTTTAATGTTTTGTGTTAAGATTGGAAAAAAAGTAATCATTTTTAGCAAAACCCAGATGGCAAAACTGGATTTTGATTTGTGGGTTTAATTCAGAATTTCAAATTTTGATGTATTTATTTGTTAAATTCTATTTTATTTAATTTTGGCCCCAAATTTTTGATTATTGGGTTTATGTTGATGAACGTGAATGATTTGTAGCCATACACAATGGCTCAGAAAATCCAAACAAAACTCATAAGTTCCAATTCAATCAGTGTCAGTTTTGTTCATATGAGGCCACTTCCTATTACCAGTTATGATATAATGTTCATATTAAGTTATGAACTCGGGTTAATTTGAGATGTTTATCGAGTAGCTAGCTCATAATCTTTACGATTATGGGTTTTGATTCATTAGTAATCAAAGCTCGAGTCGATAGTTTAGACAATTTTAGAGGCATTTTGTGATCATTTACTTCTTGTTTATGCAGAAGAAAAGCTGGAAAAACTTATTTGCTTACATGGGTCCAGGTTTTCTCGTTTCAATCGCGTATATTGATCCCGGGAATTGTAAGTTCATATCGTGTAATTTTCTTGTTTTACTGTGATAAAACCCATTCCATATAGGAATTATGTTCTCATTACATTATGTGTTAACCTTGTAGTTGAAACGGATCTTCAGGCCGGAGCTCAATACAAATACGGGGTATGTAATATGTATAACGAGTTCGATGTAATTTATCGACATTTTTTTTAATGGAGAGCTCATGAGCGTGTTTTTGATTTATTTATTTTTTGCAGTTGCTTTGGATTATATTGGTGGCTTCTTGTGCTGCTCTTATTATTCAATCTCTAGCGGCCAATTTGGGGGTTGTCACAGGTGTGTGATTTTGATTTCTCGACCAGGGTTGCTTTTCAAAAAAATAAATAAATTCAATGTTGAGTATTGATTTTGGTTGTGTTATAGGAAAACATTTAGCAGAACATTGTAGAGCCGAGTATCCTCGGCTGCCAAATTTTATTCTGTGGATTCTGGCGGAAGTTTCTATAGTTGCTTGTGATATTCCGGAAGGTAATGATTGAAACTGATCCGATATTGAACTCAAAACGTAGCATCATGTTCTGATATTTGTTCCTTGTTGTTTAAGTTATTGGAACGGCTTTTGCGTTGAACATGCTCTTCAGCATACCGATTTGGATCGGTGTTCTTCTAACCGGGCTCAGTACATTGATTCTTCTTCTCTTGCAGCAGTATGGGGTATGTTTATGAATCATTGTTTTTGTAATGGGTAAATGGCACATAACTACCTTTATGAATCGCCCACAAACACATAAACTCATAGTAGATTTCCACAAACACATGAACCTATAGTAAAGTTTCCACATTTAAGTCACCCATAATTTCAATATTTCCTTGTTATACTTCGAGTAGATTCATAAAATGCAAGCTAAGCATTAATGCACATTATCTTGCAGGTCAGGAAACTCGAGTTCTTAATCACATTCCTCGTAATTACGATTGCTACATGTTTTTTCATTGAGATCGGTTATTCACAGCCCGTTCCTAGCGAGGTTCTCAACGGGCTCTTTGTTCCACAACTCAAAGGAAACGGTGCTACCGGTCTAGCAATTTCGCTTCTAGGTGCAATGGTCATGCCGTGAGTACTAACTACTCGTTCCTAATTTTAAAAAAAAAAATACCCGTTCCTTTCTTATAACATCACATATTGATTATTTCTATGTACTTCCTCGCACAGGCACAACCTCTTTCTCCATTCAGCTCTTGTCCTCTCCCGTAAAATACCACGATCAGTCAGTGGCATTACGGTAAATATTTTAGCCTCAGTAGACTTTGATCCTATCCTCCTCGTGATGAGTACTTGATGGCGTTTCTGTAAATAACAGGAGGCATGTAGATTTTACATGATCGAAAGCGGGTTTGCTTTGTTGGTGGCGTTTTTCATTAACGTCTCTGTCATTGCCGTGAGTGGCGCTGTGTGCCACTCCTCTAACTTGAGTCCCGAGGATCAGTCGAGTTGCGCTGATTTGGATCTCAACGAAGCATCCTTTTTACTCAGAGTACGAGTTCTTACAACATTAACCAACAAAATTGTTTTCAGTTACCTGTTAACATATTGTTATGTAATATTGGTTTATATCGTTTCTTGCAGCACGTCTTAGGTAGTTGGAGTTCGAAGCTGTTTGCGATTGCTCTACTAGCGTCGGGACAGAGCTCCACGATTACGGGAACATATGCAGGACAATATGTTATGCAGGTACCTTGTTCAAGTCCAACTAATTTCGTTAACATTTAGCGTATTTTCATGATCCGTCATATGATACTATGTTTCTGTAACAACTTTTTATGTAGGGTTTTCTTGACTTGCGCCTGAAGCCATGGATTAGGAACATGTTAACTCGTTGCTTAGCGATAATTCCTAGTTTAATCGTTGCGCTCATCGGTGGATCAGCTGGCGCGGGACAACTCATCATTATAGCATCGGTAATGTTAATAGTTTTTTATTTCTCTTACCGTGTATTGTTTATACAAGAACCTTAAACAAGTCAAATCCCAACGTTGTGCTTGCAGATGATCCTGTCTTTTGAACTTCCTTTCGCTCTCATCCCGCTCCTGAAGTTCACCAGCAGCAGCACCAAAATGGGAGCTCATGCCAACTCCAAAATGGTAAAAAAAAAAAAAAAAAACTCGCTCCCTCGCTTGATATCTACATTTTCACATCGATTTCAGATCATAATGTTAAATTGTCCCAATATTTTCTGCAGATATCAGCCGTGACTTGGGTGATCGGATCCTTGATCATGTGCATAAACATATACTTCATAGTGGTAACGTTTTTCGATCTGATCTTCCACAACAATTTGAAGCTCGTGGTCGTCGTTTTCTCCTCGATACTTGGAATCTCCACCATGGCGATGTATTTGGCTGGCATCGGGTAATTAGTTTTTCGGAGGAATAAGAAGGTGACGCATCTTCTCGTGGTATCGACGCCCGAGACTGAGGCTAACGAGACGGGTAACGTTACGTTGCCTAGGGAAGATATTGTGAATATGCAGTTGCCTCAGCGCAGGACTGAAGATGATGAGAAATGATGAATTAGTTTAGTTTGATAAGTGAGATTAGTAATGTTGTGTTCTTGAACTTTAGTTTCTGATGTTTTAGATTATAGAATAAATGATATTATTACCATTACTATGTTACATTTGTAATGGAAATCAGGGGTCGGCAAAAAAAAAAAAAAACAGTCAAATCGAAAATGAGAAAACCGCAAGTTTTTTTGGTCCTTTTTGGGATAGACAGCTGACCGTACAAATAGATAAACGAACAATCAAATCGAAAATGAAAACATAGTAATATTTTCGATTGTTTTTTTTGGATTGAAAGTCGGCTGGAAAAATAGATGTCTGAACTGTCAAATTGAAAGTGAAAAAATGGTCGTATTTTGGATCGGTTTTTTGGGGACAGAAAGCTAATCGAAAAAACTGATAACCAACCGTCTAAATTTGAGAATTTTGAATTAGGTCTATTTCTTTTAAATTAAATCTATTTTCTAATAAAGTTCAATCTTATTATTTATTTATTTTTGAGAAGTTGTCAGTTTTATATATCAACCGGAAGATATATATACTATCTATTGAACGTTCAAGGGAAAAAGTTCTTACAAACCTGGACTTTGTGGAAATATAATTTCTGCAGTCAGCTTCTCACATAACATAACTCACGTACCGCTTACAGTCTAGACCTAAGGGGAAGGACCTGGAACACATCGAATTGCGCATATAAGTAGACAAAACTCTGGGACTAGCCCAATCGACGCTGGCAAAAACCAGTCGACGCTAGAAACTTATTAACTAAAAACAACATAAACACAACTAAAACACAACAACTAAATGACAACTCAAAAAAACTTCATATGGACGGAACTTCCACGAAACAGCTAACTCCCGGCGAGGACGGTAGGGCAAGGCTGGACGGTGGATCTGGA
>JAYMSW010001154.1:0-17691 GCA_036897725.1 Erodium texanum | reverse complement strand
TGGATAAGACCGGGCTCCTCAAGCAGCCCTGCACGCGGCAGGAGAACACCGTCATTCAGACCTGCGTCGTCGCCACCTCCGGCATCGCCTTCAGCGGTGAGTTCAGATCCACTTTTACTCCCTTTTTTGGAAATGAAATTGAAATTAAATCATTAATTTAGGAAATCTGAAATTAATGGAATCCTGAATTCATGCATCATTCGGGATTATTTTTGGCCTTTTTAGTCCCACGCATTTATTCCCTTTTTCACAAAAAAGATTCGTGTAATTAGAGAAAGTAACTGAAAAAATTAATAAACACCAAGAGATTAGTCTCGTATATTACTAAGAATCTGGTGGATTAGTACTAAAATTCTTCCTTCAGTTATCTGTCCAAAAAGTAGGTCGGCAGTCAATTTGGTAAACCGACAAGGGGCGTGTTTCAATTCGAGTCCCGTTCTTAGACGGCAATGTTTTTGTTTCAAATGTGCCGATTATCAATTCTAATCCAAATTTGTATTAATCTAAATGATGATAAAAGGATAAATATATCTCAAGCCGTTACAGAATCAAATGCGTCAAGTTACGTCATAGCCTGGGAAAGATGATGATAGAAAGTTGTGGTTTGGGGTGGTAGTTAGGCTGCGTACGGATAGAGGGTGGGCCCGAGATGGCGCCATAGGGCCCTCTCGTGATAGGAAGGAAGAATTGAACATTGTCTCTAAGATTGATCAGAGACATGTATTTGTGATGGATTAAGGTCGAGGTTTCTTTTATTTATTTTTTATTTATTAGGATAATCAAAATATAAGAAATTATAATATTCAGTTATTATCAAGTCAAAGTTATTGGAGTGCGCATTGTTACATTCAACACCAAAATGGTCAGAACAATAATTGAATTTGATTTTGTTTTTACTGGAAAGTCTAGAAGTCAATGGCTGAGAGCAAAGAATCTTTTAGGATTGTTCATAGGGTGACTTCTGGGGTAGGATGAATATTCTTCTGTCCCATTTGTTCAGATTTGGTGACATTTTCTTGTTTGGTGATCGTTACTACTGAATTAAAAAATACTTAATGAATAATCTGTTCTTATTACACTTGTTTAATTCTGGAAACAAACTATGGGAGAAAAGTGAGATCTTCACACACGGATAGGTTGTGATTTGTGAGCTTCTTCTGTGGCCAGCTCATGGGCCCGTGAGATACGGTTTCATTTCATACGTCACCGTCTGATAATAACGTACTCTGCACACAATTCTTTGTTTCCTACCCACAATACTGAACCACTTGCAATATCCATCAATCCATTTCATAGACATACAGTTTGGAGAATCACGTGATGATGGTCAACTGTATTTAGTTTTCTGATTCATTCCTGGCAAAAAGGTCATTTTCACTTGCAATATTCTCCTCCCTTTTCTCCAGCACCAGCCATAGGCAATGAGTGAGCTTGCATATGCAAAAGTTGACTCCATTGCACTTCTTCATTGATTTTGTATTGAGGTGCTTCTCTGTCATGACTTGGGGTCTTCATGATCAGCAAGAATTAGTGACACACCAAAACATGATTAGGGAATGAGTTTGGGATAGTTACTTTTGATATAACCCAACTCCAGTTCTGCTGTATGAGCATAGGCTTGTTGACAACCAAATGTGGTTTTTATATCTCTGTTCCTCAAATTTTATTCATCTACTACATAATCCCCTACTGGTGTGTATACTCATTCTTCTCTTAACATAAAAGAATGACGTAAGGAATATGACTGAGACTTCCTCCCATCAATTTGCAAATGAGAGCAAGAGAGCTTGTTTTAGTCAACATCTTTCAAAGATTTGAAATTGCATCACAAGTCATGCTCCATTTATCTTTCTAATTGTTGACACCTCTGTATTTCAATTTGAACAGGTGGTTTTGGTAGCTACCTCTTTGGTATGAGTGAAATTGTTGCCAAACAATCATCAAGTGCTACTGATGCAGCAAATATCAAAAACCCCAATTTAGGATGGATGATTGGCTTCCTTTTTGTTGTCAGTTTCCTTGGCCTATTCTCTGTGGTGCCTCTTAGGAAGGTACATATAGTCATCTAAGCTTGGTTTACTATAACCTTGATTTTATGTTAATGATAATTAACTCTGTGCTATCTTTTAGATCATGATCATAGACTTCAAATTGATCTATCCAAGTGGCACAGCTACTGCTCACCTTATCAACAGCTTCCACACTCCTCAAGGTGCCAAGCTAGCAAAGTGAGCATTTGACCTCCCATTATACTAATATGTTCTTCACTAAGTTCCTACGTATGTCAAAAGTCAGTGAGGTCACATATTTTTCTCTTTACAATTGCACTGTAGGAAACAAGTCAGAACATTGGGCAAGTTCTTCTCCTTCAGCTTCCTCTGGGCTTTCTTCCAGTGGTTCTTCACTGCAGGAGATGACTGTGGATTTGTACAGTTCCCAACATTTGGCCTCCAAGCATATGCACACAAGTAAATATTTTCCTAACCTTAATTCATTCCAACTTCTAAATCAATTCCATTGAAATTTCTTAGTTCCAACCAAACTTTTGAGCTTTCAACATCTTTCATATTCACTTACTTTTTCTCCATGGTTGCTCCAAAAAACCAGGTTCTACTTTGATTTCTCAGCTACTTACGTTGGTGTAGGGATGATCTGTCCGTACCTAATCAATATCTCTCTGCTAGTTGGATCAATCCTCTCATGGGGTATCATGTGGCCTCTCATAGATAAACAAAAAGGCAACTGGTATGATGCAGATATCTCTGCAAGCAGCCTTCACGGCCTGCAAGGCTACAAGGTAACTCCTTTCCGTGCTCAAACAACTCCTATACTCCGCTAGTTCCAATCCTCATATATACCTGTGATATTGTATTTCCCTTCTTTATGATAAAAAAACAAATATACCATCTTCTGAACTTTCAATACGTCCTTGGCTGCAGGTTTTCATAGCCATAGCTATGATCCTTGGTGATGGCCTCTACAACTTCTTGAAAGTGCTTAGCCACACTGTAATCGGCTTTTACCCACAAATTAAAAACAAAGACAATAGTGTCCTCCCAGTAGCTGGTCGCTCCCCTCCCATGAAGCCTGAAGAAGTATCTTACGATGACCAGGTCCGAAGAGAGCTCTTCACGAGGGACCAAATCCCCACATGGGTTGCCATCGGTGGCTATCTCGGCATTGCTGTTATATCCATCATCACAGTCCCTCACATCTTCCACCAGCTCAAGTGGTTCCATATCGTGGTCATGTACTTGATAGCACCAGCTTTAGCCTTCTGCAACGCTTACGGTTGCGGCCTGACGGACTGGTCTCTGGCATCCACGTACGGCAAGCTCGCCATCTTCACAATCGGAGCCTGGGCCGGAGCAAACCACGGAGGCGTCCTCGCTGGGCTAGCCGCGTGCGGGGTCATGATGAACATAGTCTCGACCGCATCGGATCTCATGCAGGACTTCAAGACCGGGTACATGACCTTGGCTTCACCAAGGTCCATTTTCGTGAGCCAAATCATCGGTACAGCAATGGGTTGTGTGATCTCTCCTTGCGTCTTCTGGCTCTTCTACAGCGCCTTCGATCTCGGGTCTCCGGACTCGGAGTATCCTGCACCGTTCGCTCTCGTTTTCCGCAACATGTCTATTTTAGGAGTGGAGGGGTTCTCGGCATTGCCGAAGCACTGCCTCTTGATGTGCTATGTGTTCTTCGCGGCGGCGATTGTGATCAACGGGATAAGAGACTCCGTGGGGCCGAAGTGGGCTCGGTACATCCCTCTGCCGATGGCGATGGCTATACCTTTCTATCTTGGAGGGTACTTTGCCATTGATATGTGTGTTGGGAGCTTGATATTGTTCGTGTGGAGTAAGCTTAACAAGGCTGGGGCCGATGCGTTGGGACCTGCGGTGGCTTCTGGGTTGATCTGTGGGGATGGGATATGGACTTTGCCTAGTTCTATTCTTGCTCTGTCCAAAATCAGCCCGCCTATCTGCATGAAGTTCCTGTCCAGGTCTGCTAATGACAAGGTCACGGCTTTCTTAGCTTCTCAAATCTAAGGTTTGGTTGGTTCACTATGTTGTCTTTTTTATTTTTTAATCCTTGTTGTCGGCTAAAGCTTGTGCAATCCATGTAACTAGTTTCTAGGTTTGGTTGGTTCACTATGTCGGTTGGCATCTCTATTGGGTTTTAGTCGTCTTTTTTTTTTAATCCTTGTTGTCGGGCTTAAGTTTGTGCAATCCATGTAACTAGATTCTTGTGCATTTCATATTGTATACATAATGTCAATCCTCTTTGCAACAAATCTGCAATGTCTATAACTCTCTATGGTATATGATTAGCTTCTAGTTCTACACATGTAACCTCCAAAATAGTATCAAAGTGTTACCAGAGTCAATTTCATTTGGTGAGTTTTGTAGAACTTTCATATGCTCAAGTAAGTTCTAGCACCTTCTAGAAGTGCTGCAGGGAACTGCAGGAAATGAAAGTTGCTGCAGGATCAATCCCTGTAATAATGCAACATGACTCTCTAAGAAACAAAAACACACAGAATATGCAATAGGCAAAAGTTTCTGAAACAGTAGTGCTTAATAGAGACACTTACCCTTGGTGCTGATCAAAACCTTTCAAAGCCCTTAATAAGGAATGGAGGCACATCTTCTTTACCTGTAACATGGAAAGACATATTGCATTGAGAATTACAAAAAAAAAAAAAAAAAAAAGCTACATGTTTGAACAAGTAAACTATCTTATCCTTCAACTACAAACTTCACAAAGCAGGTTCATATAAATACTTTTTTGCTGTAGCATGAATTTCTGATAACAAGAGCCAATTTGCAAAAAGGCCTACTAAATGCAAGCTAATCTACCTCGTTGAGCTTGCCTTTACTGCTTAAAAGTTCTGCATTCCAACATATATATGAAGTGTATGACAAAATAAAACTCACCTTTTCCATCTCAAAATAAGTTACTGATATATAAGGCTTTTACAACAATTAAAGATTAATAGTTAAAATGATGAAGTTTCCTCATAGAGTTGAGGGAGATATAAAAATGGATATCTCTTGCAATTTCATTGGTACTTGCTTCACCTACACTGCTAAGATAAAGACTATTCAATTATATTGACTACAAAAAATAACTGTGTCGTTGGACTAATAATAGAGTTTTAAGCATTGAAGTTTTACTGTTTTGACTTTTCAACATTTACCTTATTTGTTCTTATTTCCACACACACCACTCTACTTAACTATACTTAATCAGCTAACTGAAATGGAAAGTAAAAGCTCTTATGTTGAGACATGTATTCCAACAAAATAAATTGTTTACTTCGGGATGAAGGAATTTTTGTATAGTTCCCGGTAAAAACTAAAAAGATGTCATCAAAAGAGCAAAGCTTGTGTAAATTAATATTGGAGATGGTTACCTCTAGTTTGTCTTCCTTGGACCTGTGATCTTCAGGAAGCAAACGAAACTCCTCTGTCAAACGGATACACTCACGGATATTTTCGGGGGAGACAAAGTCAACGGCAACCTTTATGCATGACTGGTAAAATAAACACAACGAAACAAACATAATATCAAGGTCACACTTCAATCTACAATGAAAAACTCAATCGGGAGGTATTTGGCAGGTATAAATGCAAGCACATAAGCAATATTCCATTGTATTTGTAGTCAAGTAACTAGTTCAATGAGCTCAGGTTTGGAACGATCATCTATGGTAGGGAACTTTCACTATCCATTTTATGGAGATACTTCAACTCTGATAGGGTTCTGATATCCATTTAATGAACTTACCTGATAAATGGTTTACTTATTCCATCATTTGATGAAGAAAGTTCTGATAACACTGAAACCTTGGACTACGGACACCTTAACCTTAACAATTAGTATATAGGCATGGGGAATTACTTTTAACATTACAATGTGAATAAGTGGCCAAGAGAAAAAACAATGCATGGTGTGAGAATTTTATAATACCCTATACACAAAGCAACACTACATGTCTCAATGAGGAATCCTAGTTGGTTCAGCCCAACATTTTAACTTAAGGACAATGCAAGAGATACAAATATCACAAACATGCTTTAAGTTATAGTTTTAAGGCCTTGAACTTGGTATATGATTATCATCTTTTTACTTATACAAACTGGTCACAGCTAACAATGTTTTGTGTAAGGTTAACCTTGATCCTACATTTGAGCCTGATACATCTCGTAAACAAACGATTTGCTAAATTTTTATTTGCTATAACGGCTTATTGATCTCTTGTCTCCATGGGCAAAACTATCGTATTAACAATGATTTGAAGTTTTGAACCTAAACAATTGAAATTCACTCACCTTAATATTTCTGACTTGATGGGGGCATCCAGCAGGTATAAAGACTGCATCTCCAAGTTTTTGAACAAACGTCCAAGGCTCTACTCCTGCATAAAGATTTACAGAAACTTTCAGTTCTATTGCTAAGGAAGAAGAGAGGTGACCACCCAAGCGATAGAGAGACTAACCAAATTCTTCCTTGAGCTTCCTTTTATGATGCAAATCAAGGTAGAAAACCTGATCATGAATGGGGTGCACAACCTATAAAATTGAGAAAAATAGATATATTATTACACATAATCACCAGGAATAACTCATTATCTTGTTATCAACTTATACTTCAAATATCAAGACTCATCCTGTTAAAAGTTGTTTAACCACTCTTCAGGCAGAACCAAATGCCTCATTTCTTCTTTTCCAGCTGATTCTTATTTTTGCAGAAAAATAGTAAAATAAGTTGACATCTAAAGTTTGTTTCCCCAACATTAAAAATATTATCTTTCAAAAAAATTCAGCAAATATTGTTGCAAATAAAAATACATTTGATAAAATACTAAAACTACTAGCTTCAAATTGCTTTAACCTGAAACTAAATTTTGAAATGATTCACATCACTCTGCAAAATATCTGTTTAATACCAACAGAAATGAACATCAAAAGAAGTAAGCCTATAACTTTATTTAAGGCACACATAACAGTGACAGTTGTTTCATACCTGCTCCACTGGATTACCATGGGTATGCCTGAATTCTCGGTGGTGCTTAATAAGATATTCCCGAAGTTTGGGCACATCTTCTCTTCTAAAAATATCCCAAAGAGCACCTCCCTCTGCTGCTTCCATTTGGCCAGACTCATTTCCAGATGCTAAAGTTGGACTACCCGGAGACTGAGCCTGCCCATCCAATTCCACTTTTATAGGATGCACACCAGGAAAATCAATGTCACCACCCTCTTTGACCCTTACATTGACTTCCCCCATCTTAGTTTCTCCTTCTTTTCGACCAGACTTGGTGCCCAATCCTTCACTTGATTTTGATCCTTTCCTCGTTCTGTCAAGAGCACCTCTTTTTCTTGTTGCTAAATGCTTCATATAAGAGGTAATTTTGTCATCCATTGATATGCTCAAAGCTTCGTCTCCTTTATCTTCTGATCCTTCTCCACCACTTTCAGCGTTAGAAGCCACATTGTGATAACTTTCTCCCACCTGATCATTAAGACCATGCACATTCTTGTGATGATCAGAGTCAACCCCACTCCAGACCTCATGCTCCACTTTTAAGCAACTTCCCGAGAACTCAGTTACTTGATGGGCTGAAGAAGATACACCAGTGACTTCAACTTTGGCAGCACCTCTCATGTCATTACTAGCATACAGCGAATTCTCATCTGCAATTAAAAAAAAAACATGAACAGTTGGATTCTAATGTAACAACACAATCATCATTGTGTGATATAGTATCAGTACCCTCTGACATCAGCTTCCCATTAAAATATGACTGCTCCTGGTGAGCTTTATCATTATCAGTAGGCACATCACCAAATAGTTCTTGTTTGTCTTCGGCATCATGCTTCTTTATTAACTTTTCTATTTTAGCAAGGTGCTTCTTGGTAAGGGTCACCTCTGCATGGTGTGTCAGGACATTTACCTGAGTTAACAAACAGCAAATCATTAACCACCAGTATCTCGGCTGATGTAAATAGCATCATTTGGATAAAACACTTAAATATGAAGACGAAGATAGATAAATATTAAGTCTCAAATCTCAATCCTCTTTCCATGAATAATAATGAATGAGAAAACTTATATCTTTCTCATGCACAAACTACCATCAGTATATACAAATAATGGGCATAGAACAAAGTTTGGGCAACACCATTGATTACCAAAGCATAAGCAGCATTTTCTAATGATTCCATTCTGGCCAAATCATTAATTCAGTCCAATAACAAATTCTCTTGGTGAAAAGCAGAAAGGAATTGCTGCATAGAGGCTAAAAGTGTACGTTCATATGCTACTCAAATTTCAGTAATGTCAAACAGTAATAGGTACTATGCCCAGCATATGTCAGACTAGAGGCAATTTCTTGTACTTCAAATTTTAGCAAGACACGTTTAAAATGAATATAACATACCGCATCAGACATGTCACAATGAAGCTTGGTCACAGAATCTCCACGTCCAAGCTCAGTAGCATATCCATATGCTATATAAGTTTTTGGCCCCAGGTCTGGCTTTATAGCCTTTTGTGGCAACTTTGTGGCAACATTAAGAATGCCAGAATGATAATTTGTATATTGAGCAAAAGGCAAGGCTTTCATAAACTCTGCACAATGCCGTGGTAAAAGTTCTTCAAAGAAATTAGAAGGGGGCCAATCTTTGAGTTTAAGCATCTCAGGCCACAAGTCCTTGTGAACACGACCCTCTGCATACCCTTTGAAGAATTGGTGAAGATTAATTTCAACCTGCATGTCACAATTCACAAAGCATAACATCTTCCATCCATTTAACACAATGAAGCAGCATGTTGGACTTTTTATGTACTGTCTGTAAATCACAGAAATCTAATTCCACAGACTGAAAGCCAATGTTACAACGGAACTAGAAAATAAGCTATGCTTTGAATGGACACTTGAAGGAGTGACAATTTCAGTGACTTAACTAAAATAAACATTACAAAGGATATTTCAAGATGTCAGTTGATGGTGTGTAATATGCATGATGACAGATACGGAAGAAAAAGAAGGAAAAAAATACAAATTTAGATTTTTAAACTGTTCAAAGTTGAATAGCAAATAAGTTTACTGCACAACAATGTGAAGTGACAGAAAAACAGAACTGAAGCAATGCAATGTAAAAGGTTCCACCAGTAAATGCAGCCATGAATGAAATAAAGTGGAGAGCATACTGAAACTTGGTAGCTAGATACCAGTCAGCTTTATTTTCCATTTCAATACCCAAATTAGTCAGTAGATGCCTAAAGCACTTGAATCAATATAGTACTGGAAAACATCTCTCTCAAGCAAAGCAGTATCAATAGATTAAATTTGGAAATAAAAATTAGAGAAAAGATATAGAAGCAAGGAAAAAAAAATGCACACATTACATCAGAAGGTACTAGAAGACTATATAACCATTGATGTCCTGTCAACCCCAGGCTATATTTCCCTTCATATAATGCTGGCTTTTGAGCTGAAGCCTTCTAGTTTCAACTTCAAGTACCACGTTAACTAGTCACCATTAAACGTGAACCAATACCAACCCAAAAAAAAAAAACAATAAAATGAACTACCCAGAGTCAAAGACTAAATAGGAGACTTAAATATTAGCCAAGCTATTTTTAATTGGAAATCTTAACAAACATTTTATGGAGGAAAAACCTACCAACCAGGTAACATTTCTAATTTACTATAGTGCCTAGGTAACAAAACAGAACATAACAATTTTGTAGTAATAGTCTTATAACTCAGGATTACCTCACACCAATCTCGACAGTCAATTGCTTTCTCTGACAAATGTGAGGGGCCCTTAGTTGTTCTCTCACGCATTGCTCGCCACATTACCATTGGCTCCCAACTCAACCCGGATGTATTTTCAAGCACATTGCTAACAATTACAGGCTCTCCCTTGCTCCAATGCACCTGGAAATGCTCCAGATTCCCGTAAGTATCATTTGCTGCCGGGCAGTACAGATAATTATCCCTAGCATCTTCTCGAGAGGCAGCTTTTCGTAACTTGTCTATAGAGTCAATGTCACCATTAATTTTGTAACAAGAACAACAGTCTACTGAAATTTCTGGCGAATCCGTCAGCTTTCCAGTTCTGAGCAATCTCTCTACTTCCTTCTTCAAATCTGAAACCTGGTTATCAGAAAACATACTGTTCAGCCTCAGACAACCATTTCCACAACCAGCAATGTCCTTTGGTGGACAAGGGATATCACCATTTTTTTTCAATTTCCACCAAGATACTGTAGTGTTTGGATAAATGGGGCTTGACTCAAGGCACCCATCAGGGCATCCTTTTGTATCCAAGGGAAAAGTATCACGTGAATCTCCATGTAAGCAGGTTTTCTCACTGTCTACATGTTGCACAACAGGTTTACTTTCACCAACTTGCAAGCAGCCCTCACGAATTTCACGGCAACAGGTAAGGCAAAGATCATACGAACAGTTTGTGCAGCTTCTATGAAAATCAACTATTGAGGTTCTGCAATTGTCACTGCAAAATTATGCATGACATAAATATTTGAGCAATCAAAATAAAGGAAATGAGCAACTCAGGAGAGCTTAATAATACCAATAGACACGCTCATCTTCATTGCAAGATGCTCCTTCTATGACTATCTCTGAAGGTGATAACCCTGTCCACATAGACACCATAACAAACAAATAGAGAGGTAAATCATTAATTTGACTCAAACTTTAAAGGTTGGTTAGCTATCCCAAACCACACTTCAAGAATCTCTTTCCTTTTTATTAGGATAAAACAAATTTTACAGCATCTATATGGGCCTATACAATTCTGGTCCATTAAGCATGGTCTTTCCCTTTGTTTTTATTTAGTGAAACAGATTACTATTTTGTTGTTACCATTACCTGGCATGGATTATCTGGAAGCAACAATAATATGCAATTTCTCTATCCAACTTACCTAAAATTCTTGCCTCCATCTTTTTTTCCATCATCTGCTCGTTATCAAACTGTTCCAGGAAAGGATACAATATGCGCAGCAAATACTTTAAGTGCTGAAAATTTTCATCATCATTTTCTGGCATGGTTGAACTTTTAGTATCCTAGAAACAACAAAAATTATCATGAAGAAAAAACGTACGATTGCAGTTAAACAAACAATTTAAAGAATGTACATGCTGTCACCACCAACCTCTTTCTTTCTACGCAAACAAGTTTTGCAGTTGCAATTTCCCCGACAATATGGGCAAGCTTCTGCTATTGTTTTCTCCGTCTGTTGTGGATACCTATATTGTTTATGCAAATAAAAAATGAGCAAAAAAACTCACCAAACAGAACCAGAGTATTAAAAGGTCAATTGTTACATTAGTTAATGAAACTCAAAGTTGTAGCTTCACATGTGCTGATGTGTTCATGTGAATTTAGTGACCACTTAATATATTAGTTGGGACCGTGACAAATGATATAAGGCTAGTTACTCATGCGTGAACTCACCATTTTTTAATGCATAATACGCAAAACCTTTTCTGTCTGCATTGGAGACACCGAACCACCACCTTATCAGTGCTCCAACATTGATGGCATGAATTAAACTCGTCTTCTTTGTGCTGTTCAGAAAAGCAAGTATATCAGTCCTCTTAAAACCCATAGCAAGTAACAACGGATATGTGATTAGGAGATGTGCTTCGTGATCTTCCAAACCAGAGCAGCCCCTATCACCATTACCCCAGCAGGTAGCCTTCCATAGCCATCGGAAGTAAAAATAGAATGCCTAAACACTGCCGCTGCCACCATTTGAAGTGTCTCTACGCTACCATCAACAATGCTAATTATCCATCTACCTCCCTCACAATCACAGTCAGCTAGTTTCTACATTACCATTGCCACTAACCTATCACTGTTATCACCTCAATCCAGTGACCTCTTAACTTCATACGCATACAATACTTCATAAAGGAACTTAAAAACATGTTTGGATTTCATGCTCCTGTTAACAACTACAAGCCCTAACATCTCAAAGTTATTGAAGATACCTAAATCATGGAAATAGGCATACTTTCTGTACATAGAGATAGAAAGAGAACTCACAGTGGCATTAAGAACCTTGCCTCCACCACCTGAGGTTAAACCCTTTTTCATCTTCTCCCCCAGTAGGTTACTAGGTTTCCCTTCCATGGCCTTAAGATCCTTTCCTCCATCACCTGAGGTTGAACCCTTTTTTATCTTTCCCCCCAGCAGTTTGCTAGGCTTTCCTTCCATGGCCTTGGCATTACTCAGTCGTCGTTTACCAGGCTCCATTTCTTCCGATCTACCTTTACTAGCCTCCAGAACTTCAACCTTAGGTTCCTTGACCTGCTTCCTCTCCTCAACCCTCTCTTCTTCACGGCCTCTCTCCCTTTTCCTTTTGAGGCCTCTAATAAAGATCGTAGTCAGAGAATCAGAGTCAGACTCGCCGCCATCACCCTTTCCCCGATTACAGAAATTCTAGTTCTGTTCTTCGTCGCCACCTCTCTTCTGATCGTCGACTAACATCACTTTGCTTCTGGCCCTTCGCTGTACCGAACAATCAAGAGCATCATTCTTCCTCTCCGGGATCACTTCGTCACTTCCATCACCGGGATCTTCAGAGAGCACGGGTAAGCCTTCGCTGTTCACGCTCTCCTTCGCCTCCGGAAGGCTCCTGCGCTTGATGGCCTGTTGAAGGTAATGGTACTCACAGTAGGACTTATCGTGGATCCTCCAGTGGGAGCAGCGCCAGAACTTGCCGTCGTCCTTGCTGCAGCGCAGGTCGTCCGGCGGTTCTATCACCGGTGGAGGAGGAGGACCTCTCTTCTGCCGGAGCTTCTCTTTCGCCATTGTTGAAGGTGAAAAGCAAGAGGAAGAAGAACCGAAAGGGCTTTTCCTCTCTTCTGAGCTGTTTGGGTCTTCTTTTCTGTGTATTTATGTTGCTCCCTCGGAGGAGTCACGAAATGGGAAAGAAATACACACTCAACTTTTCGTTTTTCGCGTGAAGCTGGGACAAGGATATGGACAGACACAGGAGGCTTTTTTTTTGTTTTGTTTTCTTGTTCATCATTTCGATTTTTATTTTCTTTTTGCTTGGGATGACAGGTTTGGGCGGGCATATTGATATGAGAGGTTACTTCGGGAAAGTGAACACGCTGGACTTCATAATGTGTGTTTCCTTTTTTGGCATTATGGGCCTAGTTACTCGGCCCATCTTATCCGTATCTACTACCGGTCAAAGATATCTATTACACAGATTTTCTCGTATTAAAAGCCGTAAGACATGGTTGCCCAAATATTTTTAATAAGAAAGAATGGGAATCGACGGGGATTTAAAGGGATATAGGATATGTCATAGTATATCTTTGTTTTTGAAAATTTTATAATATCATAAAATTTACAATCTTTTTCGATTTGATATTTTACTGGCTTAAATTGGAATTCGTATGGAAAAGTTATAATCATTTGAAATTCTGATACATATTTGACCATTTTTGTACTTTAAAAAGCTTATTTTTAGCTCCAAACATTTTCAACAATCTTATATTCATCAATCCGGTTATCGATGACATAACCTAAAATATATTCCTCCACTGATGAGAAATCTAATATTATATGTATAAGATCCGAATTAATGACGTCATGTTTATTATATGAAGTCTGTATTACATCATCTATAACTCGTGGTCATAGATGTCCGAATTTAAGACCCAAAGTTCCACAACAACTTTTGACTATGTCAATTTTTAAGCCCTAATTTTTACCAAATATATTTAGTTTGAATAAATTTGCTAATGATTTTTTTGGAGTGTATCATATTTCGCTTAAATAAATAATATGTTGTTGGTCTAATAGGAATTTTTTTAGAATTTGACATTTGTTGTATAAGGTAAAAGTAATAAAAGGAACTAAGCGTTGAAAGCTTATGGATTTAGTAAACAAGGCATACAAACAAAGGGACACACTATTGGTGAAGAAGACTAACCACTCTCCCTTTTCTCACTATTTTCTCATTGGTGGAAGTTGTAACTTTGTGTTCTCAACAAAATGACCAAGAAGCGTATCACCAAGCTAGTAAGGAACTCCTATTTATAAAGAAAGAATAATATAAAAAATTATTTCATACATTGCATCTCACTCTGAGTAATAAATACAAAAGTGGCTTCTTTTTCTTAAGCTTTGCAAATGGGATGATGGGCCATCAAGTTATGACATGGTTGACATTTTTTTATATAATTATCATCAAGTTTGAAATTCAGTTTTTGGGCAAAAATGCCAAGAAAAAAAAAAATCTGTCCGCAACCACTGGTTTTTCTAAATAAAAATTGATAAATAGTTTTTTGCTCCAAATATTATGAAAAAATCATGTACATGCAATCCAATTTGTAAGGTCTAAACAAACTAATTAAGGTTAAACTTGAATAGAAAATGTAGTTTACATGAAACAAATGAGTTGAAATCAATGATTGTGGGTGAAGTGACAGAAGCTTAATGTAATAAGCATGAGGTTATTAGTTCTAATCTTCATACCTATGATATTACATTTCCCTTCTTTCTGATAAAAAAAACAAATAAGTTGAAATCAGTAGAAAGAGGCTTATATGAGAACCCCAATTAACTTAAAATTCTCAAATTTAAACCCAATTAAAAATCGGTCAGTTTTGATTTTTTTCAATTGATTTTCCGTTTTAGAAAAAAATCGGCATTTTATTATTTTCAATTTTTTTCGGCCCGAGACTCCGAAGCCCAATAGAGAGCAAAGCAAAATTCGCATGAGAGTGACGACGAGAGGATTTGCGGACAAACTGTAGCTACTATAAACCCAAACTAGTCTTCGAACTTGGAAGCATTTCATCGAACACCTTGCGGACATCACACATGAACTCCAACTCCGGAAGGTCCATCTTCTCCTTCCTGAAGCTACAGACCCAGCTCGAGCTCACCAAGCGGGTCCACCAGTACAATCAGTACCGAGGCATAGTCAAGGTCCGGCTCAAATGGGTCCAGAACAGAGCCCTCGACCACATCATCGACGCCGAGACCGATCTCAAAGCTGCTTGCCTCCTCAAGGACGCCATCAAGCGCTCCTCCACCGGCTTCCTCACCGCCAAGTCCTTCGCCGACTAGCAGAAACCCCTCGGCCTCACCGTCCCCGTCCTCCGCTTCCTCCGCAGGTACCCCGCCTGCTTCCACGAGTTCCCTCACACTCGCTACTCGGGCCTGCCTTGTTTCCGATTAACGGAACCCGCACTCTTGTTAGATTCACAAGAGCAGATCATACACGAGAAGTACGAGACTGATATCGTAGAAAGGCTATGTAGATTCCTCATGATGATGAAAAATAGATCTTTACCGTTCCAATCGGTCGTTCCTTTCAAATGGGATCTGGGTTTGCCTGATAATTTCATGAAAACGTTGATTCCCAAGTACCCAGATCATTTTCAGGTCGTCAATGGAACAAATGGTGTGACATGTTTGAGACTAGCACAGTGGAGAGATGAATTTGCTGTTTCTGCATTGCATAGGAGTCATGAGAGTGGTGATATGGGTGATGAGTATAGGCAATTCAAGAGTGGTCAAATGGCATTGAATTTTGCTATGAATTTCCCAAAGGGATATGGGGGGCAGAAGAAGGTGGGGGCTTGGAGGGAAGAGTATCAGACGCTGCCATACATTTCACCATACGAAGATTCTAGACAGATCGATCCCAGTAGTGATCTTATGGAGAAACGGGCTGTAGGAGTTTTGCATGAGTTGTTGAGTCTGACTATTCACAAGAAGACTAAGAGGAACTATGTGAGGAAGGTGAGAGAGGAATTGAATCTTCCGCACAAGTTCACTAGGCTTTTTACTAGGTATCCAGGGATTTTCTATCTCTCGTTGAAGTGTAAGACCACTACCATAGCTCTGAAAGAAGGGTACCGGCGAGGAAAGCTAGTAGACCCACATCCTCTAGTTCGTCATAGAGCGAAGTTCTCCCATGTAATGAGAACTGGGCTTCTTTATCGTAGTAAAGGTGCACACATGTTATCTTGTCAGGACATCTTGCTCAATGATGGAAGGGGTGAAGCAGGAGAAGAAGAACCCGAGGAGGAAGACTATGAAACAGGCGATGAATGCTCTGAAGAGATAGATGAATCAGAGTTGGATCGAGGATCTGATGAAGAATAGTCTTGATTCAACAAAAAAAAAAAAAGCAACAATGCAACTTGGGTAGAGAATGGATTCTTAGCATTGGGGGTAAGAAATCCAAGTATTGAAATTGATCTCTGACCTTAATATAATTGTAAGACAAATATTGGTCTCTACTTGCTTTACCTCAACTATGTTTGGTTGTCTTGCTACTCTAGGTAGTTATTTTAGACAATATGCAAGGAGTATAAGGACTTTCCTATGAAAAAAAAAACAGGAAACTGGATTTTTTTTTTTGACTTGAAGAGTATTGAGCTTCAATTTTTTTTCCTTCCAAATATGATGCTGATGATAATATAGTTAACTGCAATTTATTTTATTTCATGAGTTTGTGTTATTCTCTTATAAGATTAATTATTATGACCAGTGAAACAAAATAATATTTTCTGCGGGTAATGCAGGGGAAACAAGCATATTGTCAGCATACACATTACTGCCTCCTTTTCTGCATTATATGTTGTTCTAAAAGAATAAATGAAGGTTTATCCTGCTGTATCTCCTGTTAAATAAATAATCCAACCTTTTTAGTTACTATGAGCATGAAGAGGGATTATAAACTTTTCACTATTAATCAGATACATGTCATTTTTTAGGTTCAAAATCATTGAGCCAGGACATTGCCTCGCAAGAAATGATACCTTCCGTCTTAACTTTTACTTCTCTTAACATCATGAGTGCTGCAACGTTCAAAGAGTCTAATTAGTTCTTTCACTTTGGTCTGCCCCCATTCAATGTATTATTTTGCAAGCAAGGCTGAACCTTAATAATTCTATGTATCAGTTCTATTCTTATGAACTACTTCATCATTTTTCACTTCATTTCCACTTGACTTTAAATACAGGTTATGAAATATGTGCTGGTTCTATTCCTATGAAGTGCGTCATCATTTTCACTTACTCCAGTTACATACTTCTAATGCAGGTTATGATATTTGCATCTTTCTGTTGATAATTCCTGCAGTCTTCCAGGCAATCAAGCTTGGCTGATCCTGCACATCCTCAAGCTTGGCTTGGCCAAAGATCACTCTAAAGTAAAAAATGGTGAGCAATCATTTTTGTTGTTGTTACTCGATTTGGATCCTTGGAGGATGTTTTTACTCCTTTGCTTTATATTCAGTAGTTCTTCCATGGAAATAATCTCAATCAACTTTGATTTGTAGTTCATCAAGCACTTTTTGGATCAATGTGCTGATTATATATTTCTCTATCACATAGCAATGCTTTTTATATGGTAACAGAAAAACTAGTATGATTCTTCCATACAGATACTAAACAGAGACATTTATTTATATATAAATATATATAGTTATTATATACTCAAGATAGAAATCGAGTGCAATGTATAAATAAAAGGGGCATGATATATACACACTAATCCCAGGCACTGGTCACACCAGCACCATAGCCCCCACTTGGAATGCCATACGAGGCACTGCTGCTACTGTTTCCACCACCATAGTCTGTGTTCATATTATTAACATTGTTCCTCAT